>OZ030011.1:18644747-18899747 GCA_964023405.1 Apodemus agrarius
ACTGGCCAGCTGGCTTGGAAAAACAAAAGTGGCTTGGCCCATGTGACATCATGCTTGTGTGTGTGTGTGTGCACGCGCTCGCGCAAAAAAACCAACATTGGATTTCATGAAGCTGGAATTATAGGCAGTTGTGAGCCCCCTAACATGGGATCCTTGTAAGACTAGCATGCACTCTGAACTACTGAGCTACCTCTCCAAGCCTTCTCTCTTTCTACCTCGGTGCTTCTCCGTTGTCAGGTTTGGTAGCATGGGGACAATTATCTACTTAGTCATCACCTACACACACACACACACACACACACACACACACACACGTCTGTTTTTATAGATGTCAGGCATGTGAGGCGGTGAAGCCTCTGATACAGGTGGGGACAGATACACCCCCTTTGGCTTCTGGGAGCACCCCTGAAGAAGCTTCTAGGTCCAGTGTAGCGGTGCTCCTGTCCTCCAACGCATCAGAAGGAAAGTGCAGGCAGGCCAGCTGACGTATTCCTTGTTTGATTTGAAATGATCGCTTCCGAGCAAACGGCAAACAGTAACATCCACCCTCCTCCGCAGAAAAGGCCTGCCTGGCATCAGGCCATGGGTCCTAGACTTTCCGCAGCCCTTTGTTGGGGACATAAATCCAAGCCACCCTGCTAATTGCTTGGGTTTTGACATTGCCAGACAACTCTGCCTGCTGCAGATGGTTTAATTGTTTGGTTTAATGAGAAGGTGGAGCCCTCATCCGCTCTCTCCCCTGTCACTCTCCCACTGGCTGGGCTCCTGGCTGTTGTGCCTGGGACTCAGCTCATCTGGCTTCCTGCCAGCCACCACTCCGTGCTGACGCCCGCTCCTCATCCTGGGGATTTTTATTTACTCTGGACTTTTCTGGGTGCCAGCACCTCATCCCTCACACAGGCAAAGCCACCCACCATTCAGTCCTGGGAGGAGGTCCCCCCACCCCATCACCATCAGGCTCAGCCTGTGGGGTCCCTGGCAAACCCTCCAAGTCTCATCCATCCATGAGCCTTTCCTGGGATTGGAGGGAAATGTGTGTGCAAACCATACCACAGGAAGTGGAAACCACTGAAGGAGTGGAAGAGACCCCAACAACTTTCTAGAGGTTGAGAACTGATCTGTGAAGGGGGTCATCCCTGCCAAGGCTCTACTTTGGGATGTAGCCAGTCTCATCTCTTTCCCAAGTGACCTGGTCCTAAGCCTTAGCTATCCCATCTCTAAAATGGGGAGATTTTCTTGGGCTTGCTGTTATGGCAGAGATTTAATGAGCTGGTATTGTGTAGTTTTGGTGAACAGTGTCTCAAAGGAGGGGAACCGTGCACAGACCGATGAAGAAGGCCTCAGCTCCACCTGTCTGCCCTCCTCAATGGAGGGCTTGTGACTCAGCTTCCCACAGGGTCAGGGCCTTCCTAGACATGGTTTGTTCCCCAGGGAGGAGATGAGGTCATTAATCTTCTGCTGTTACACTGGCTGGCCTCTCCTGTGGCTGCTTGGTGTTGGGCTAAGAACAGGGTTTAGGTGTTTAAATGGGCAGGGGAAATCTCAAAGCTAACTATTTTATTGCATACGAAAGTGACACGGAATTCAAGCTTTAGGATCTGCAACGGAAGGTTTGATGGGAGCAGGGCCGTCTGGCTGCCCACGTGACCCAGTGCAGGTAGCTCCCGAGTGGTGGAGTAACCACAGTAGAAGCCACATGACAGGCAAAACCAAAAGCATTTGTCTTGATAGAAACAGTTTGGGGTCCCCAGTTTACGGGTGACCCCTCATCCCTGTATAGGGATGGAGACTGTAGTAGCGTGCTTGCTGTCTGGATCTCAGCTTGGTCCCCACGAGAGTACTAGTTCCTCCTAGCTCCAGCATGCGCCTTCTCCGGAGGGCGTGTTCTGTGAGTAATGGCTGACAAATTGCTTATGGCTTACGGATGCCATCAGCCACTCACAAGGTACGCACTGGAAGAGTCCCCTGGTCCTCGACTTTCTCTGCAAACTCCCTCTGTCCTGCCCTGCCCCTCTCTTGCTCTGCTACAAGCTCTGACCAAAAGCGTTTCTTCTTCTGGGAGGAAAGCGTTTATTTGGTTTCCTCTTCCACATCAGCGTCCGAGGGAAGTCAGGGCAGGAACTGAAGCAGAGACTGCAGACCTGCAGAGGCTGCTGCCATTTTGCTCTATGGCTTCCTCTCTAGGTCCCGCTCAGCTACCTTTCTTATACAGCCTAGAATCCCCACATCTCTGGCTGTCCTAGCTGGGTGACTTTGGGCATGTCACTTCACTGCTCCAAGCCTCCAAGTCCTTGTCTGTCAAGTTGGGCTAAAGATGAGAACCCCCTGTGGGTGGGTTTACAGAGTGTGCATGTCATCTTCTTAGCAGCGCCCCAGTAGGGTGTGAGTGAGGGCCAGGGTGAAGGCTCAGAGGGACAGTGGTCTCTGGTCCTTATCGTTGCTCATGCTGTTCCCAGACCCCATCAAGAGGCATTCCTCAGACGTAGTGGGAAAGAGCGGCAGCTGTGTGGTTGGCCAGGCCAGATGCTCGGATGTGTGGGGCTTCAGCATCTGGTTCTGACTCCAGCATCCATACAGATTCCCTCACACTCCCTGCCAAGCGCACTGGGCTCCTAACCAGACTGGGGACCCTCACGGCAGGCAATCTCCCCCTACAGCACAGGGTGGACCTCCTGGCCCAGGTGGCCCAGGACCACGAGCAGTACCGGGAAGACGTGAACGAGTTCCAGCTGTGGCTGAAGGCGTTGGTGGAGAAGGTGCACAGCTGTCTGGGGCGGAACTGCAAGCTGACCACGGAGCTCCGCCTCTCTGCGCTGCAGGTACACCCCCACGACCATGTGTCCCAGCTAGGTTGTCTTAAGGCCCTGCTGAGGGGAACCTTCACGTTGTCACAAGTGGGAATAATATAGGTTGTCACACCAGACACAGATTCCTGGGAAGAGAATCAGAGGATCTAGTACAAAACATTTGGGGTGACTGCTGACAGATGGGACAGATCGGACCCACAGGACCCCAGTAGCCTGGTCTAGACCCATGGGTCTCAGATGTGGGGTGCATGGCATTGTCGGGAGACGTTTTTATTCATTACAAGTCTGAGCGGGTGCTGCTCCTGCCTCCCGGGTTGATGGAGGCTAGGGACGTGATGACAGACGTACGGTGGCCAGGGAAGCTCTACGGTGAACTGTCATCCCATTCAGGGTGAAGAGCTGTGGGTGGGCACCAGGCTGTGGGCAGGAGAAGTGGCTTTGGGCTGCCTTTCACACCACATGGCCTTGGGGGAGCGTCTAGAACCCCCACCTTGTGGGCGCATGCAAGGGTTTTGGCACTGGATGTGTGCCAGGTGAGAGTGCAGTAAAGAAACTGCAGACATAAGCCGGGCGGTGGTGGCTCACGCCTGTAATCCCAGCACTTGGGAGGCAGAGGCAGGCGGATTTCTGAGTTCGAGGCCAGCCTGGTCTACAGAGTGAGTTCCAGGACAGCCAGGGCTACACAGAGAAACCCTGTCTCGAAAAACCAAAAAAAAAAAAAAAAAAAAAAAAAAAAGAAAGAAAGAAAGAAAGAAAGAAAGAAAGAAAGAAAGAAAAAGAAACTGCAGACATGGCTTCTCTGTGGTGTGGTTAAGGGGAAGGCTTTTCTTGAGAGAGAAAAAGCATCCAGAGACATCTGGAAGAGTCCAGAACAGAGAGAGAAAGAAGCAGACTGAGCATGGTGGCTGACTGGACATTGCCGGGGCTGTTTGCACGGGAGGGGAGAAGAGCAGGCGATCAGGAACGGAGGAGAACAGTGAGGCTAGCCCGGCTCTCAGGAGGGTTCAGTCTAGCCCGGCTCTCAGGAGGATGCGGTCTAGCCCGGCTCTCAGGAGGATGATGCGGTCTAGCCCGGCTCTCAGGAGGATGATGCGGTCTAGCCCGGCTCTCAGGAGGGTGCTGTCTCAGGAGGGTGCGGTCTAGCCCGGCTCTCAGGAGGATGTGGCCCAGGTTAAGCTGTCTTTGGGTATTTGCACCGCCTGCTGGAGTCTGGAGAACCAGAGTTTCATTTGGACCAGACCCGCTGTTATCTGGTTATCCCAGCAATTCAAGAGTCACTTCTCAGCTCTTTCTGCCTGCAGGGTGTCTGTTCGTTTATATTTAAATCCACTTGCCTTTGAAGAAGCTGATGACTATTATTTAGAAAGATAACTACCTGAGTCAGGAGGGAGTTTCCAGTCCAAAGCTTAAGTGTTTAAGGCACTGGCATGATTGAAACGTTGGGGCCAGCTTGGGAAAGATAAATATAAATATTTATGTATGATGTCTATAATCATATCCTGTTACAGAAAAAGGAAAGAAGACTTGACCCATTGTTATAAAGGCGGAAGCCAGCACTATTTGTAATGAATATAAAAACATAAAAACCAGGCGTGGTTATATATACCTGGAATATACTCTGAGGATCAGAAGTTTAAGGCTATCCTAGGCAATCTATTGGGGCCAACCTGAGCTATATAAGCCACACATAACATTCCTCACATACCGAAACAGATGTAGCAAAAAAGATAGACATATATCTAAACTCTAAGTGGGTGTCCGCACGCAGGGTGAGGCTTGGTGCGCTTGACTCCTTGTGGATCCATGGCACATATTGCTGATGGCTTCAAGCTGATTTGATTTAAAGAAACAGATGCCAGGCAGTGTTGAAGACGGGGACACAGGTAACAGAGATGTCCCCTACAGGCACTCAGTGGCTTAAAAGAGACAGGAGGGACATTCCCATCTCACACGTCCTTGTTCCCTAGGGCAGACAGTCGCCCCTGGGATGCTAACCTTTGCTCTCCTCTGTCTCCCCACCGTCACCTTCGCCAGGACATCGCCAAGGATTTCCCTAGGGGCGAGGAGTCTTTGAACAGATTGGAGGAGCAGGCTGTGGGTGTCATCCAGAACACCTCGCCTCTGGGCGCAGAGAAGATCTCAGGGGAGCTGGAAGAGATGCGGGGCGTCCTGGAGAAGCTGAGAGTCCTCTGGAAAGAGGAGGAAGGGAGGCTGCGGGGCTTGCTCCAGTCCAAGGGGGCCTGTGAACAGCAGGTCCAGCAGCTGGAGGCGGAACTTGGAGAGTTCAAGAAAGTTCTTCAGAGGCTGGCCCAGGAGGGCTTGGAGCCCACGGTGAAGACAGCCACAGAGGATGAGCTGGTGGCCCACTGGAGGCTGTTCTCGGTAAGCACAGGGGTGTGCTGGGCCTCCGGTTGCTGGAGTTACACTCTGGCGTAGAGTCACAGTCGCAGAGATGCCTTATACCTCTCTGGTTCACTTGATTATTTTTCACCTCGGATCCCTGAAAGGGTCATAGAGAAAGCAGGTGTTTCTTCCCATTTTCCAGAAGGAGAAACTGAGGCCTGAAATATTTTTTTCCCTCTTGCAATCCCTAAAGGCACATAGTAAGTCGGTGACTAATTAAGACCCCGGGGACAGAGGACATCCAGACATGGATTGAATCCCTTTCCTTCCTCAGCAGTGGGACGGGGATGGATGTTCTGGCCAGGGTGAGGTTGGAGGTGGTGGAGAGATAGTAAGAAGAAACCCAGGGCAGATCTGGGGAGATGGAGTAAGGACCCCCGTTTAGGGAGAGCAGTGTGGGCTCCTACCCACTCTCCATGCTACTGTAACAAAACAGTCGAAGTAGCCAATCTGTGGAGGAAAGGTTTGTGTGCCACATGTTCTGGAGGTGCCTTTGAGAGCCAGGGGCTGGATTTCTTTGGGCCTCAGGCAAGGACAACGTGTCATGGTGACAATCTATGTCACATCATACATATATTCACCTCATCAGCCAGAAAGCAGGGCCAGTCAGGAAGACAAGACAAGCCTGCCCTCTGAACTCCTTCAGTGGTACAGTTCCGATGACCTAAGGCCCTCCCCCTGGGCTCTTCCCCCTGGGCTCCTCCCCTGGGCTCCTCCCCCTGGGCTCCTCCCCCTGGGCTCCTCCCCTGGTCCTCCTAAAAGCTCTTAGCATGGCAGTCCCCACCATCCCAAGCACAGCAGGAGGCCTGACTTGCAGACAGTTTTTAAAGATTCCCAACCACACCCCGACCTCCACCCCAGTCAAACCCTTTCCTGTTAATATCAGGATTCTGTCAGAGGTAGAACTTGTCTAGCTTGCATGAAGTTCCAGTTTCCTTCCCTAGCACCTCAAATAGTGGGAGAGCCATTAAAGGAAATACCTAAAAAAAATAAATAAATAAACAAACACATAAATAAAAATAAATAAAAACAAAGCATCGCCCGGGTCCCCACCTCTGGATTTCCCATGTGCCCCACCATGGAGCTAAGGGTTTCTTTCCATCCTTTATGCATTTTCGAGCATTTTCGTTCAGCCTCCCGGCAGGTCAGGTCACCGTGCAGCTCTCTGCAGAATGGACGGTGCATCCACCCGCTTTAGTCGGAGCCCAAGCGAGGCGCCGTGGCTGAGGGTGGAGATGGTGGGAGCAGGCTGTATGGTTTCAGACAGGTTCCTCTCCTTCTCTCTGCACAGCCTTGGAGGAATGGTTTCACCTCAGGAGTATGTGAGTTGGGAATATTGACAGGAAGACCAGAGCGAGTGCTTGCCACCTAAAAATGTAGGTGCTTAAAAAGTACTGGCTTTTCTCCTGGGTCTGGCTTGCTAACCAATGGACCACGGTCCTAAATCGTTTCTGTTGAAGCTTTGTTCTTCTTAGCCGTCTTCTAAGCCAGTGCTGGGGATTAAACCCAGGCCATCTCCCAGAGCCAGTAGAATGAAGCTAATGTTTGTCACGGTGTCACTATGAGGAAGATGACACCGAGTCCAGCCAGGTAGCTACAGGGTAGGTTGGGGAGCAGAGGCTGAGCCACTGCTCAGGTAAGACCCACCCCCACCCCAGTCTTTGCATTTGGTGACAGGTAAGACCCCCTAGTCCATGCCTTTGGTGACAAAATCCTCCAGCCTGGCCAGTCATTGGCCTCTGCGCAGCCCTGCACACACACACACCGTGATCCCCGTAAGGAGCCTCACTAAGGCCTGGATGTCATCTTGCAGGGGACTCGGGCTGCACTGGCTTCAGAGGAACCCCGGGTAGACCGGTTACAAACTCAGCTGAAGAAACTCGTCACCCTCCCGGACCTGCAGTCACTCTCTGACAGCGTGGTAGCTGCCATTCAGGAATATCAGAGGTACCCAGGGAGGCTGAAGTCAGGAAGGACCGAGGGTGGGTGGGACCCTGCGTGTGGGGGTGGGGTGGGGTGGGCTGTCTGTCTGGGGATGGCAGGTGTCTATTCAGCGGAGACTCTGTCATTGTTTGGCTTTGCCTTTTCTGTCTTGGAGGCTCATTGGCCCACCCATGCTGGGTCTTTGCGTGGCTGAGCATTGGGAGAGCTTCGCCATGCAGCATTCTAAGGGAGGGGCTGGCATGTAAGTGAGCACCACTCCCCTGCCTCTGGCCATGCCGAGACTTAAGCATCAGAGCGGATCTTCAGCACAGACTCTGCTTATCTCTGCCCATGGGCACAGTTGGGCTCAGCAACACAGAATAATGACCCTCCCCCCCTCTATAGAAGTGAGCACTGCACATTTGGGGTGCTCACCTATTTTTGCTAAGGAGGCACCCTAAGAATAGCCCATATATCCCAGTAGCATCTCTTTAGCACATCTTATATCCCTGCCTGATGATGGGGGGATTTCTTCAGAGCGGACACAGGCACTCTGTGTCCTGACTGTGTCTCACCCCCTTTTCACTGGGGGTGGGGAGGATGACCACAGGCTAGCTCATTCTGCAGCGCTTTCTTCCAGGATGTCCTCAAGCTCAATGTAGCTCTGGGTCCCAGACTAACGTTCTCATTGTTTATTTTAAAGATTTATTTATTATTATATGTAATTACACTGTAGCTATCTTCAAACACACCAGAAGAGGGCGTCAGATCTCATTATGAATGATTGCGAGCCAGAGCCACCATGTGGTTGCTGGGATTTGAACTCAGGACCTTCGGAAAGAGCAGTCAGTGCTCTTAACCACTGAGCCATCTCTCCAGCCCCTCATTGTTTATTTTAAATGATCTTTTAAAAACGTGGATTTATCTCTTGTTTGAGTCTAAGTGCGAAGGGCAGACTTCCAGCTTCCTGTTATTAGAAGCAGCCACCAGGGGTATGAATGTTTCTAGGAGCAGCATGAAGGATGTCTGGGAGCGTTCTATTACTCATTCTCTAGATGAGGAAAGGGGGGCTGGACAGCGTCAAGCCACGCAAGGCACGGCTGCTCTGCCTGACTCCCACCCTTTCAGATGCCGCAGACTCATTTCCTCAAGGGCCCACATGCCCAAGGGAGCCCAGGGTCTGTCCTTGGGGAGACCCCAGGCGTGTGAGCTTCTCATTCCGTTCTGCCTCAGTGCTTACACGTTCCCACTTAATCCCTAAGCGTGTGCCCATACACACTGGTGGCGGCCCATGTGTTAGGAGGAGAACATCCCTTGCCCTGGCAACCTGGGACAAGGCCTTAGCCCTGGACTAACCTCTCCTGCTCTCTCCTCTCTGGGTCTGTGCCCTGTGCTGCCCTGGCACAGTATGAAAGGGAAGAATGCCAGGCTCCACAATGCGACCAGGGCCGAGCTGTGGCAGCGTTTCCAGCGGCCCCTCAACGACCTGCAGCTGTGGAAGGCCCTGGCCCAGCGGCTCCTGGACATCACCGCCAGCCTGCCCGACCTGGCCTCTGTTCACACCTTTCTACCCCAGATCGAGGTAACCAGGCTCCGTGGGGCTGGGGAGGCCACTGGCCCAGTGAGTGGAATCTCAGCTACTCTCCCAGGGACAAACACATTCCTGGGTCCTCAAGATACCCAGACCAGCCAAGTACCAAGTACGCAGGAAGGATTATCCCTTGTTCTCAGGGACAAAAGTCACCCTTAGTCCTCAGGTAGAGGCAAAGCCTGGCGCGGACTTTCATGGATCTCCTATATGGAATTTTGTCTCCCTCGGGGTCCACACTACAGGTAGAGTAGTTCTGCAAGAAAACAGTCTTCTAGCAAACCATTGTCTTCACTGCATCCGTGGTGACAGCCTGGCCAGTGGGACCTTCAAATACAGATTAGATCAGGCCAGATTAGATACGGCTCAGCAATATCATCTGGAGCCCAGGCTCTCCTAGCTCCAAGCCACGCCTCTTTCTGCGCCCCACCCCTCCCCACTTAGCTGACAAAGTATTTGTTACAATACTTTGTAGCAAGCGGTACTTGTTTTTGGTGGGAACTGCACCAAGCTCCGAGGACTTCCTCCATCACCTTTTTTACCTGCCTGTTAGGAGGTAAAAACCTTTCTGGAAACCTTTTATCTCATTGGTCCGGTAGGTCACGTGACCATCCTTTAACCAGCGCCCTGAAGATGGTGACGTTGCCGCTGTCGCTGTAGCCGTGACACTAATCATACTAAGCCTTCTGTTGGGTGCTTGTTTTCTAAAACAAATGTTGGCTGTTTGGGGGAAGGAGGAATATTAAGGCGAGCATTTGACAGCATCTGTCACAAAGTCCCTTAACACTGGGGTTTTCATCGGCTGGTGAACCCTGCATGTCACCGCTGAGCCATCAGCCCGTGAGATGCTCCTGCGTCCAGGGATGCTGAGACTCGCAGAGGAGAGGGAGCCTCGGACATGTGCTGGGGCTCAACCTCGTTTGATAGTTTTGGTCCTGATTATAAAAAATAAACCTGTATTACCCAGAGACCGTAAAGATTCCAGGAGAATTAAACAAAAGCCACCCACCATCCCACAAGGCACAGGGCCGCCATCAACACATCAAACCGGTTCACCCCTCACCCTTGCTGGTCTCCTGGGTGCCGCTGGGAGAATCTTCCACCAGGTTTGGCCCTGTCCCCTGGAGCACGCTGTTCAGGCTGCAGCCTGGGGCTTGCACGTGTGCGAGCCCAAGGCTGGTGCTGGGAACTGTCGTCCTCGGTAGAAGTTCCGCATCATTCACAGGACACAGAGCTCACTGGTGTGGCTAGTCCTGTTGGGCACCCCGCTCTAGGGATCCCCTGCCACCTCTGCCCCCAGAAACTGAAATTACAGTTGGCCCACCACGCCCACCCAGCATCTATTCGGCTTTCTTGGGATTCAAACTCAGGTCCCTCAGGCTTGTTCAGCAAGCACTTCAAGTGTTGGGCCATCTCCACCCCCATTTAATCTCTCCCTAATTATCTGTTGTATTTAGGTTTTGTTTTTGTTTTTGCTTTTGTTTTTTTTGAGACAGGATTTCCCTTTGTCAGTCTAGAACTCACTGTGTAGATCAGGCTAGCCATGATCTCACCCGAGATCCACTTGCCTCTTGTTATTGGCGGGACCTGCCCAGGGGTGCCCAAGAGCTGTGTTTTCAGGATGTCATGTCGGTTGGTGATGGAGGGCCACTGTGTAGAGGATCAAGGCGGCCAGGCGTGAAGGGTCACCTCACGGGGCACGCTGGCTTGGAAGCAATAGGCAGGCAGGAGCGGTGGTCCAGGTGAGAGAGACTGAGCTTCTGCCACAGCTGCTGGTGGTGATGATGGACAGATGGACATGGGTTTCCGAGAGACAGGAAAGGGGGTAGATTATTACTTGGTAATGAGATGCACGGGGGATAGGCAGGTAAAAAAACAAAAATAAAACAAAAGCCCCAAGGATGGTAAAATTCAGGGCCTCCCAACACCCTCCTGCAAGTCGGCTTCCTCTGTGTCAGTCAGTCCTCAGATGCCCGCAGAGTCACCGCTCCTGTGCAGCAGCGGCAGGAAAAGGTGTGCCCCTGGCTGTCTGAGGTGCACGGATACTGTGTGTCTCCCACAGGCAGCCCTAACGGAAAGCTCCCGTCTGAAAGAGCAGCTCGCCATGCTGCAGCTGAAGACGGAGCTGCTGGGCAGCATCTTCGGCCAGGAGAGAGCGGCCACCCTCCTGGAGCAGGTGACAAGTTCTGTGAGGGACCGAGACCTGCTGCACAACAGCCTTCTTCAGCGGAAGAGCAAACTTCAGGTGAGCAGCAGCAGCTTCGCCCCGAGCCTGGCCATGGGTGGGGGGTGGCCCCTGCAGCTCTGGATGGGCGCCCCTGTTTCCCAGTCTCAGACTCTATAGACAGGACATGACTCTCACGTGACCCCTCTAACTGGCTCCTTAGCTACCTGACTGCCGCTGGCCCCTCCTAAGCCGGCTCTCTTTATCTTAAACCACACTGTCTCCCGCAGAGCAAAGATGGGGGCTGGTGTGTGTGTGTGTGTGTGTGTGTGTGTGTGTGAGAGAGAGAGAGAGAGAGAGAGAGAGAGAGAGAGAGAGAGAGAGAGAGAGGAAGGTCCGCAATGAAGGTACTTGCTGCCCAACCTCTACCTGATTACAATCCCCAGGGCCCACATGCTGGGAGGAGAGAACCGACTCCTACGAGATGTCCTCTGACCTCTACCAGAATGCTCGTGCATACGCGTGTGTGTGCGCTCTCTCTCTCTCTCTCTCTCTCTCTCTCTCTCTCACACACACACACACACACACACACACACACACACCCCATACACAGAAATTAAATGCATCTGGGCAGTGGTGGCACACCACTTTAATCCCAGCTCTTGGGAGGCAGAGGCAGGTGGATATCTGAGTTCGAGGCAAGCCTAGTCTATAGAGTGAGTTCCAGGACAGCCAGGGCTACACAGAGAAACCCTGTCTCGGGAAAAATAAAATAAAATAAAAATAAAAAAAGGAAAGAAAGAAAAGAAAAGAAAGGAAAAGAAACAAACATTTGTTAACTTTAATTCACCCCAACCCCGGGAATAAGTGTCATTAATGGCATGCTTCTGGCTACACTCAATCAAAGCCAACAGCCTGGCACTCTGTGGGCAGCCTGTTCTGGCTGCCAACTGTTTGCTCAGTGGCCAGTAATGGCGATGATAATGGCTGTGGTCTACCGGCGGCGTGGGCTCTGGGCCAGCCACCTGCTGATCTGTGTCCAGCTGACACAGCTCTGGGGGAGGTGCTGCCCTGTGCCCGGTTTTACAGGTGAGGAGAGTGAGTCAGGCTCTCCTGGCACGGGGTCAGGGCTCAGGCTACACCACCTGACTCCAGTCCAGCAACCTCACCTCGTCAGCGGGCTGAGGTAGGGTTGCCGGAGCTGGGAGAGCCAGACAGAAAGACAAGTCTCCACATTCAAACCCCCGAGGCGGCTGCTGGAGACACGCCCCCCTCCCCCCTCTCCCCCCCCCCCCCGTGTCCACAGAAGGGTCTGAGAAGCAAAGAGACCCGTGGTCCTCAGCCTTCCTGATGCTGCGACCCTTTAATGCAGTTCCTCATGTTGTGATGACCCTCCCTCCCCCAACCATAACATTATTTTTGTTGAAGACGGAAGGCCCACACTGAATGTCCCCACCCACCCACCCCACGGGCGAGTCCCAAACTGAATAACTGATTTTGCCACTGTTGTGAATAGTAATGCAAACATCTGTGTTTTCTGATGGTCTTAGGTGACCCCTGTGAAGGGTCATTCAACCCCACCCCCACAGAGGTCACGACCCACAGGTTGAGAATCTCTGGTCCTTAGGGCTGCTGTAGCCTATAGGATTCTATATAGGGTTCAGGCAGTGAGCGGCCCAGGGCAGCCGGCTCAATTCTGTCTCTGGTATAATAGAGAGGAATGAATAGGCCGAGATGTGTTCTAAAAAAGTCATATTTATATAAGCTTCTGGTGAGAGTTTTGGTGTACAGGGAAGGGGCTTCCTGTAGGGACCATGGCTAAAGTGTGATAAGGGAACTCAGGACTGGCCCACCAGGGAGGGCTTCCTGGAGGAGGTGGTTCAGGCGTTCATATAAAGAGAGCAGCCCAGCCCACTCACAAGGCACCGTGAGAGAAGCTCTTCATTTATGGTTCCATCTGCAGAGCCTGCTCGTTCAGCACAAGGACTTTGGGGTGGCGTTTGATCCCCTCCACCGGAAGCTCCTAGACCTCCAAGCCAGGACCCAAGCAGAGAAAGGGCTTCAGCGGGACCTTCCTGGAAAGCAGGTCCAGCTCCTACGGTTGCAGGTGAGGAATGGCCGGTACCTGGTGCGCTGTTGTCTGCTCGGTAGCGCCCCCTTCTGGCAGTTTGGGTCCATTGCTGCAGGGATGGCTTGGGTCTCTGTGGAATCTTATTCAATCCGCAGTCCTGGTCTCAGATGGGACTGTTAACACACACACACACACACACACACACACACACACCCTGAGCTGCTGAGTCTAACACAGCAAGAAGCAGTTCTTTGGGCTCTGAAGTCTGAAGAGGGGTCAGGAAGCAGAGAACAGTAAATGTTGGTTCTCAGTTCTCCTTTCTCCTCTGATTCCTTTTGGATCCAGCCCATGGGGTGGTGCCACCCATAGTTGATGCGTTTTTCCCTCCTCAGCTGATTGTATTCTCAAACTCCCTCATAGGCACAGCAGAGGTGTCTCCTAGATGATAGAAATCTAGTCAGGCAGGCAGTGAAGATTAACGGTCATAGGAACTATTCTTGGTGAGTCTGGAGGCTTTCAGTTGAATAAACCAATTTTGAGATTAGGAAGATACGGTTTACATCACGTGTGGACTGCATACAGGCGGGTCCCTGGCAATCACTGGCCGCCAGAGGAGTTTTACTGGCTTTTATCATACACATGACACGATGTTTATTGTTTTAAACCCAAACACAGTTTGTGTATAAGCTGACAGCATTCTCTGGAAAACATTAAGCGTGGTGCATCTGAGTCTCTAATACTGAAGTAGGTATAATTCCACGTAACAACCAATGGTCAGCAAGCAAGGGTCCAGACATTGGGTTTCTTTCCCAAGATGCTGTCTGGGATCTTTTCTATAGTTTATTTTTGTAGTGCCACCGGATATTTGTGTCTGAATTTTAAAGTTTCATTTGCTCTGAAAAAAAGACTATTGGACCACCCAAGTGGTACAGGCACTGATAGAGGGGACGTGCTATCCTGAGGACCCAACTCAGCCTCTACCCTACTGGGTGGAGGGCCTTCTGGATGGAGGGGAGGTGGCCCAGCTCACTTGTTTTTCTATCACAGGGGCTGCAGGAGGAGGGCCTGGATCTGGGGACACAGATCGAGGCTCTGAGGCCTCTTGCCCATGGGAACACTAAGCATCAGCACAAAGTAGACCAGATCTCCTCTGACCAGCAAGCCCTGCAGAGGTCCCTGGAGGTAAGGGGCCCGTGACGCGCCCGAGCAGTGAGGGCCAGGTCATAGACATCTACAACCCTGGGTCCTTTCTCCTCTTCCTCCTCATTCCTGTGACTTCTGACTGCTGGGCAGTTCCCGGATGCCGGCTGCTGCTCTGGCCCCCCGCGGTGGAGGCACCTACAGACAGAGGGTTCTGCTCTTCTGGGGATTGGGTGGGTGAATCAGGAAGTGGGAGAGTGAAGCCAGGGTTGTACTTTGTGACAAGGGCCACGGATGGAGAACAGAAATGGTGGCCTCGGCCCAACACCTTGGTGGGTACATAATCCTTATGTGCCCCTCAGCCCTGGCGGCTTCCGAGCCTTGTCTGCAGCGCCCTCTAGTGGCCACATGAGCACTTTCTGGTACACAGGCTTGATTGCGCTCCCTGCAGCAGAACCCCAGACTTCTTGAGAGTGGACTGAGATAAGTAGAAATGCAGGCTTCCCACACACCCTCATCTGGACAGGCCTGGGTTTGCCTTTGAATTAAGTCTCATGGAGTTCAAGCTAATCTCTGGCAGCACAGCTCAAGAAAAAAAAAAAACACTAGGCTAACTTCTAGCCCACCTGGCCCTGAACACTGTTTCCATCTTCTTTACCATCCAGAAGGCAATAGGGGGACGCATCACTCTCACAGGCAATTTAGAAATGTCTAGATTAGAAAGAAATTATTTTTAAAAAAACACTTATCTTTTTTTTAAAAGATTTATTTATTTTTATTTATATGAGTACACTGCAGCTGTCTTCAGACGCACCAGAAGAGTCCATCAGATTCCATTAAGGATGGTTGTGAGCCACCATGTGGTTGCTGGGAATTGAACTCAGGATCCCTGGAAGAGCAGTCAGTGTGCTCTTAACCGCTGAGCCATCTCTCCAGCCCAAAAAGAAATCCTTAAAGAGACATTGTAATCCAATTATAGGTAAATGCCACACCCTGGTCATAAGGAGGGACATGGCCATTAATGTCACGTTATTCAGTGTGACCAGCAATACCTCTTTGATGAAGATAAACTCTTCACCAAACAGAAGCAAAGTCCTTAGTGTTTAGGATGGGTGTGTTCACGGAGAAGCCAGTGGCCTTGTTAGAGCTTCAAAGGCCCCCTTGTACCCTTGTGTAGTTAGAACCCAGTCCCAGGGCACGTGAGACACAGAGGACATGGGACAAGTCTGCCTCCTCCCCTCCATGGTGGGAGCACCTGTCACACTTACACTGTGTCTTAGTCAGGTTGTACTGCTGTGAACAGACACCATGATCAAGGCAGCTCTTTTAAGGACAACATTTCATTGGGGCTGGCTTACAGGTTCAGAGTTTCAGTCCATTATCATCAAGGTGGGAACATGGCAGCATCCAGGCAGGCATGGTACTGTAGGGCCCCTGTTCTACATCTTCAACTAAAGAAAGCCAGCAGACTGTTTTCAGGCTGCTAGGATGGGGGGGGTCTTAAAAGCACACACACACAGTGACACACTTACTCCAACAGGGCCACACCCACTCCAACAAGGCCACACCTACTCCAACAAAGCCACACCTACTCCAACAAGCTGCACCTCCCAATAGTGCTACTCCCTGGGCCAAGCATATTCAAATATGAAACATTGTTACTTTTGGCCCCTGCACCAGGCTTGGTCCAAACCACTTCTCCAGGAGTCTCCATGGAACGTGGTGCCATACACAGGGCCAGTGGCACACACAGCCCTGCCCTTAAGTGGCACCTTGTGTCTGGTTGAATTCACCAGTTCCATCCAGTCACAGTACCTGTGGTCCTGGGGGTAAAGAAGGGGAGCAGGGAGATAGGACACTGTTCCCCGCCTTCTAGAAGGCCTTAGAGGCCATAAACGTGGGTCCCAAAAACTATATCCAAATGATAAGCTAGGCCAACAATTAGAGGACACCGTTACCGAGTGCCATCAGAGGTCACAAGATGGTGACGTCCCATCCTGCTTCTGTAGAGGGAAGCTGTCCTTCTTCATTCAGACATTCAGATCTTGTTAGAAGGTGACTTCAAAGTCATCCTTCACTCATAACTGGGTCACCGTCTTGTCCTGTCATGTCCGTGACCAAGTATCTGACAAAGACATCATGAGAAAGGAGGGGGTCTGCTTTGGTCCACAAGTCCAGGGCGTAGTCCAACAAAGCAGCCAGTCTCACTGTGGCTTTAGTCAGGAAGTACTGAGTGAGGAACTCTGGAGTGCTAGGCAGCCCAGGCTGGCCTTGAACTCACAGAGGTCCAACTGCTTTTAGTTTTCATGAAGTCTTGAACCCTGGCCCACAGAGTGCTGCAGCCCACATGATGGTGGGATTTCTCACCTTAGCTGATGAACCTAGGCAATACTTCAGAGACACGCCCAGAGGCTTGTTTCTCTGGTGATTCTAGATCCGGTCAGGTTGACAAGCAAGATCAACTGTCACATACCCACAGGGAACATGCTCCTGTCCCAGAGGCCACAGGTCCTTATGGCAGGAAGCCACTGTGGATAGTTAGTTACTGTTGGTGCCCTGACCAGGTACCGCAGGCTCAGAGAAGCAGGGCTTAGAAAATGAGGTTATCTTTGACGGGGTTAATGAAGGCAGATGCGGAGTGTTGGATGCTGAACTCTTCTTTGGACTGTATCTCATTACAACTCTGACTTTATGGACTTTTCAAACCCCTTGGCAGGGGCCTGGCATCTCTATCTCTGAGGCCAGTGGTTTTATTTTGTTTGATTTTTGTATATAGGGAGATAGGGTCTTTGGGAGCCCAGCATAGCGGCATGAGGCCTTCAGGGTAATGCTGTGAGAACAGTAGCCACAGGCTGGAATCTAAATGGCCCCCGGTGGGCAGAAAGGGGGCTCAGAGAGACGCAGTCAGGGAGTCCCAGAAGCATGGAGTCCATGCTGCTGACAGTGCCCAGCCTTCTTGGAGAGAGAGAAGAGAAAGGCTGGCGATTCAGACTTCTGAGAAACTGACAGGTCCAGGAAACGGGAGAGGGAGAGGGAGAGGGAGAGGGAGAGGGAGAGGGAGAGGGAGAGGGAGAGAGGGAGAGGAAGAGAGGGAGACGGGTAGGGGGAGGGGGAGGGGGAGGGGAAGATGGAGAGGGGGAGGGGGAGAGGGAGAGGGGGAGGGGGAGAGGAAGAGGGAGAGGGGGAGGGGGAGGGGAGAGGAAGAGGGAGGGAGGGAGAGGGGGAGAGGAAGAGGGAAAGAGGGAGAGGGGGAGTGGGAGAGGGAGAGGGGGAGGGGGAGGGAGAGAGGAAGAGAGAGGGAGAGGGAGAGAGAGAGGGAGAGGGCTTTGCAAACCTTTATAAAGAGTTGTATTTAGATACAGAAAAGAAGGCATATTGCTGTAGTTCAAGAATCTTAAAACAAACAGACCCATGTGAGGACCCCAGACAAAAACCCTAGGGTGATACCAGTGCCCCCCCTAGACTATTCCTCACTTGCCCTGGAAGACAGCCCGACCTCAGAGCTCCACCTTCACACAAGCAGATAAGCAGATTCTCCCACAGTGCTGGGGGGGGGCAGGTCACAGGCTGTGTGCTTTGTTAAAGACTAATTTTATTTATTCTTTGAAACTTCTTATGTGCGAACCATGTGTCTTCTTCATATCCACCCTGCTCCCCTCCTCCCGAACCCTCCTAACATGTCCCTGCCCTCTTACTTAGTTGCTGTTGCTATCCACCGAGTAGTTAGTGCTGCCCACATGGGAAGGCCCTGGGATCATCCACTAGAACATGGCAGCCTCCCAGAGACCACACCCCCAAAGGAAAAAAAAATGACTCCTCATGGCCCAGCAGCCTTCCAACTGCCAACAGCCCCTTGTTAGGGGCGGGGACTCATGAGCCCCTCCCTTATCCCAGCTGTAGTCTAAACTGTTTTGCTTTTGTACTGGCACCTGCAGTTGCGTATACCAGCTGTGTCATGTCAACACACCCTCTTTTACCCCATCTTCCGTGATTATCCCTAATCCTTGAGGGGGAGGGTACCTTAGTCACTGTCCTATTGCTATGAAGAGACATCATGGCCAAGGCAGCTCTTATAAAAAGAAAGCATTTTATGGGGGGGCTGGCTTACAGTTCCAGAGACGTAGTCCATTATTACCATGGTAGGGAGCATGGCGACACATAGGCAGGCATGGTGCTGGAGCAGCAGTAGCTGGGAGCTACATTCTGACACTTAGACAGCAGGCAGAGAGAGGGCGGGGCTGAGCTTTTGAGCCTGTCTTTAGACCATTCCCAGACACACCTCCTCCAACAGGATACGCCCACTCCAATAAGGACACTCCTCCAACAAGGACACGCCCACGCTAACAAGGACACACCCTTCCAACAAGGACACACCCACTCTAACAAGGACACACTTTCTCCAATAAGGGCATTCCCTCTCTAACAAGGATACACCCCTTCTAGCAAGGACACACTTTCTCCAATAAGGACATGCCCTCTCTAACAAGGATACACCTCTTCCAACAGGACACGCCCACTCCAGCAAAGACACACCTCCTCCAACAAGGACACGCCTACTCTAACAAGGATACACATCTTCTAACAAGGACACACCTCCTCCAACAAGAGCACACCTCCTAATCTTTCAAAACACTTCAACCTGGGGACCAATACATGAGCCTGTAGTAGCCCCTTTTATTCAAACCACCACAGGGGGTTTATATCAATGGTCCTTTTGGAACTGAGCACTCAACCCTCACTTAAGCTTTGACCAGTTTTAAGTCTCTGCAGCAACTTCTGGAGCTGTTCTCGCCGCCCTAGAACATTCTGTGGAGCGGATGTTCTACCATAAGCTTTTCCACCCTAAGCCCCATGCTGATGGAATTCAGGGCCTTACACGCACTCGGCAAGGGCTCTACCACTGAGCCACGCCCCGCATCCTTCATTTTACTTCTGTGGATGACTTCTGATTTGGAGCGATGCCGGTGATGCTGCACGCGTGCCTTTTAGAGACAGCATTTTGCTTTTCTGGGAAACAGGAGCCACAGCTGGGTCAGATGTAACATCTGTGCCCAGCCTTACCAAATTCCTACTTCTGGTTTTCCCAAATTCACAAGCACCCCAGTGGACAGGAGCCCCACCCTCACCTATACTCGGGAGTCCCTGGAAACAAGACAGGCTCAGAAGTATTTAGGGCAGAATTGGTGTGTACCATGTAGAGGGGAAGAGTGGCCTGCAAGATTCCTGTTGGGGTAAACTGAGGGTAAATCCAGATCTAGGCACCTTGCAGAACTGGCGTGGCACCCGGAGTCAGTCTCAAGAAGCATTCAGGGGAAGGATTGTGGAAGAGAGGTACCAGGAAGGGGGCAGTGAGTGGGATGTAAAGTGAATAAATACAAAATAAATGAAATTAAATAATAAAAAAAGAAGCATTCAGACCTCCCTGCCCTCCTGGCTGTGCCCCAGGACCTTGTGGACAGGAGTCAGCAGAGCGTACGGGAACACTGCACCTTCAGTCACAGGCTGTTGGAGCTGCAGCTGTGGATCGCCATGGCCACACAGACGTTGGAGTCACACCGAGGGGATGTGCGTCCGTGGGATGCTGAGTCCCAAGAGGCTGGACTCGAGGTAAGGTGCCGATTCATTCTCAGCGGTATTCCCCTGAAGCATTCGGGATGACCCTCGTACAGGGAGGGATACAGAGACTCCCCGCCCAAATCAGTGCCTTGTGTGTGGCCATGCATGCATGCGTGTGTGTGTGGGGGGGGCGTGCACGTGCACGCACACTCACTCATGTTTCCCACAGAGTCTGCTGTCTGAAATCCCAGAGAAAGAGGTCCAGCTGTCCCTGCTCCAAGCTCTGGGCCAGCTTGTGATGAGGCAGTCTTCCCCAGAGGGGGCAGCAGTGCTCCAGGAGGAGTTGAGGAAGCTGATGGAGTCTTGGCAGGCCCTGCGGCTGCTGGAGGAGAGCGTGCTGAGGTGAGGGCCTTCCTTGCTCCTTGCTTTGCCTCGGACAATGCCCCCTCACCGCCTGGGGTCCCTGGAGCCGATGGCTGCAGCGAGGCTGTGTGCCAGGCTGTGTGCCAGGACCCTGGGAATCCCCACCTTTGGCTCAGTTAGCGATTCTGGTAGAGGTCCGAGGATCTGAGACCATCCTCTCTAGGGAGTTAGCCTCCTCCAGCCTATTCCTCTTTTTTGTTTTTAAAATCGTGGCCAACTACTATGATGGCATTAAAAAAAAAAGATTTATTTATATTTTATGCATGTGAATACACTGTAGCTGTCTTCAGACACCCCAGAAGAGGGCATCAGATCCCATTACAGATGGTTGTGAGTCACCATGTGGTTGCTGGGATTTGAACTCGGGGCCTCTGGAAGAGCAGTCAGTGCTCTTAACCACTGAGCCATCATCTCTCCAGCCCTCAGTCTATTCTTGCCTGAGCTTCTTTCTTTATTTGCATTGACATTTATTTGCATAAGTCCCTTCCTGGGATGGTAAGGTGGGTTTAAAATAAGAGGTGGCTTGAACATGCCGGGGAACCCTTCTGATGGGCCCCGGAGTTTCCTGTCCTTCTCAGTACCCCTGTACGGTCGCTCCTCCTGGGACCGATGGCTACTCGTCACACGGCTGCCCTGAGTAAATGTCTTTGTCTCCCCAGTCTCACGAGAAACCAGGAGCTGCCGAGGACAGAGGTGGACACGGGGAAGAAGCAGGTTTTCACCAACAACATCCCAAAGGCCGGCTTTCTCATCAACCCTCAGGATCCCATTCCTAGGAGACGGCATGGGGTGAGTCTGCCTCCCGGGCTTTGGGAGAAAGGTCGGATCGGATGTCAAGCGAGGAGACTGAGGCCTCCAGCGCAGCTCCCCTCCTGCCCTGGACCACATGCTCAGCTCATAGGATGGGTCTGCTTTCTTGTTACTTTGTCCTCTCTTCTTTCCAGCCTCTCCCATGGCCCCCCCCTAGGGTGCCTGCCTTCCTCATCTTCACCCTTCTGCTGTGGGGGGATTCCCCGGGACACATGGTCAGCAAGTCTTTCTCACCTCTGGTCACGTGCTTCCCTGCAGGCAAACCCCCTGGAGGAACCCGACCTTCCTGAGGATCATGCCCAGCTCCTGAGGGACTTTGAACGGTGGCTGCAGGCAGAAGACTCGGAGCTACATAGAATCATCACAATGGGAACAGCCACAGCCAAGGACTTGAGGACCAGAGAGATGAAGCTGCAGGTCTGTCTCAAGGAATAACCCCTAATGGTGCCCATGCCACCAAGCACTTCCTCAAAGGAGGGAGTTCAGACTTAATAGTAGTTTGGGAGCCATCCTGAGTCTAAGTAATATTTAAACTGTTTTGTTCAAATATTTTAGAACTCCTTGCACCTGTCCATGCATGCATGCATGCACACACAAATCCATCAACCCTACCTTAGATCTATTTGAAAACACATCACCACCGGCTGCTTCCCTATGGTTAGCTGCCCCTGTGTCAGAAACCACCCTGACAGTGATTTGCTTAAAACAACGGCTGTTATTTAACTCGTGATTTTTGACACTAGGTGATTTGAGCTCGGCCTTGTTTCTGCCAGTTCTGGGGTCAAGACTCATCTGCCAGGCAACCCGGCCTTTCATCAGATGTGAGGCAGCCAGGCGGCTCTGGTGGGGGCAGGGAGCTGGTGGAGATGAACTTGACGTGGACCTCGCCAGGTCTCATTCGTGTGTGGGGCAGCCCAGACTGCTCCAGGTGGCTGCAGATAGTCAGGAAGAGGCAAGGCCCTTGGGTGCCTCAGTTAGGGACAGAGGGCTAATGTCACATGCTAGTTCACACAGATTGTTCTGTGTTGTACAAAGAAAGTCAGCAGGCCGTCTGGGGTTCAGGGGAAGGGAAAACAGACACCATCACGTGGGGTAAAGGTATTGGCGGGGTGGGGGTGGGGAATCGACTTGCTATATGCAATCCACCAATTCTCTCCTTTGCGCCGTCTGGCTAGTCACTGTCTGGTTTGTTTCTGCTGTAATGTTATACTATAATGCTATAACAAAGTACTCCAGACTGAGTAATTTATGACACACAAGAATTTCACCTTCCAAAGGCCAGGAACTCCGAGTATCAGGTTTTTTTATTATAACATAACATGCCTAAAAGATGGAGAAGGTCCTAAGAGGCAATGGGGGATCTTTTTTTTTTTTTTAAAAAGATTTATTGATTTTATATGTTTGAGGACACTGTAGCTGTCTTCAGACACACCAGAAAAGGGGTATTGGAATCCATTACAGATGGTTGTGAGCCACCATGTGGTTGCTGGGAATTGAACTCAGGACCTCTGGAAGAGCAGTCAGTGCTCTTAACTGCTGAGCCATCTCTCTAGCCCATGGGGGATCTTTAAAAGGCCTTTTGGTAACAGTATTAATCCCACCCACCCCTGAGAGTTGTTAATTCCACCCACAGACCAGGTCATCTCTCAAAGATTCCATCCCCCAATACTGTCCACATGAGTTTGGAACGGGACAATCATTCAACCCATAGGAGTCACCAAACCCTTCTCAAGTCTATTACTTGGATGGTTCTGTCCCCTCTGCATATGCTGTTCCCCTGACTGTGCCAACAGCTTCCTCTGTGGCCTTCACCCAAGTCAAGTCTCCATCCGCAGGTGGCCATGACCCAACAGAATCACTGATGTGACCTTGACCCCTGATGAAAATGTCATTAGCATGACATTCAAATCTCTGTTATTGTACGAGAAAGGCCTCCCTATGCACTCCCCATCTTCTCTCCTTTGTGTGTGTGAAGTCTCAGTCAGATGCTAGAGTCCACGTTTCTTCTTAGTTATCCTGCTCGGCAATCATTTGAACTGCATTTGTGGTATCTGTCTTTATGGAAAAATACCTGACAAATATCTCTTAAAATATTATCTTCCCTTGATACCTTTCCCACATTTTCTCAAATGTCATTGAAATTTACATCCTGCACATACTGTCTACTTTTCTTTGTTTCTTTGTGTTTCTTTCACCCGTGACTCAGAATGTTGAATTCTGAATATTGTTTTCTGACTCATCTTCCATTTCTAGCTGTGTCTTCTTCGCTGTTATGCATTTCTGTCAGGGTCTTCACGCTGGTTGTTGTAACGATCGGTTTCAAAAGTTCTACTTGGTTCTGGAGGTCTGCTTGGTTACATTCCTTGGCTTCTATCACTTCCTTGATGAGATGTTTAAGATTGTCTTTTAATTCTTTGGACTGTATTCTACCGTAATTGCATTGACTAATAATTCTGCTATCTCCAGGCATCTAGGAGTTATTTCTGTTATATATTTTTGCTTTTCATTCTTGGTGTTGCGTATTGTCAGGTGGCTACTTTTTTTGTCCTGGACAAAATATGCATAAGACTAATTTGGGACTTAGGATAATCTCTTCCTCCAAAAATAATTCTGTTGCTATTGCCAAAAGATGGTGGCTTTATGATTCTGGGACTCCTGAGTCCACATTCAGGGACCACTAAGGTGATCTGGAACTAAGCTGTAGTTCCCAGACTCACTTATGGTTCCCTTTACTCTGAGAACAAGTCTGCGGGCATCGCCGCATCTACAAAGAGAATAAGTCCCTGCCTCTGCCAAGCCCAGGTTTTGGCTTTCGTCACCTTATCCTTGGGAAGCCGTGGAAACAAAGCTTCAGAGATGGTGTTATTTCCCCCTAGGTTAGCAAAAATCCTAAGAGGTGTGCACAGGGGCCTCCCTTCTCAGGCCTCACCCATGGCTGGGGCTTTGGTGGTGCTTTAACTTGGTTTGCGGTGCTTTGGGTTGAGCCCGGGGCCTCTGGTGTGCTAGGCAAGTGCTCTGTCGTGGAGCTGTGTTCCATTCTACCCTCTTCCTCAGTTTTGTGCTTACTAGCTGCCCCTGTTCATTGGTCCGTTGCTGGCTTTAACTGTTGCCCCGTGTTCTCAGTGCTCGGCTCATCCCACGGAGGGAGCGGCATGTTGCCAGGAAGTCTCCCCACCCTCCATTCCAGTCATATAAAAAATGACTTCTGTTCCATTGCACACTGTGGTGGCCTGGGATTGAAGCTGAGGTTCCAGCCTGTTGACCCCTCATCCGCCCCACATGCCAGCGTCTCTCAGGACTCCCAGGAAGAGGCAGTGTGACCCTAGGGGGAAGGGGGAAAGCTGTGGTCTACTTGGACAGAAAAAGCCTACTCGACTGAGCATCAACTCTGTCCGTCTCAAAGTATCAGGCTCCTGGGTGGTCACTTTATCATGATGACCACTGTGCCGGACCTCTCATGATCCCAGCTTGTCAGTGTTGGGAGTAACAGCCTCACTGCCAGGCCGCATGTTGGGAGTTCTCTAACATTCTGCGAGCAAGGCTGGGAAGATGGCTCCGTAGCTGAGAGCATTTGCTGCTCTTGGAGAGGACCTGGGTTTCCTTCCCAGCATCCACATGGTGGCTCAGAACCATCCGTAACGCCAGCTCTGAGGGACCTGATGCTCTCCTCTGATCTCTGTGGGCACCAGACGCGCTCATAGTGTGCATAGATACATGCAGGCAAATGCTAGTGCAGAGAAGATAAATACAGCTAGGACCAATTTTTTTTTAAAGATTTATTTATTATTATATCTAAGTACACTGTAGCTGTCTTCAGACAGGCTAGAAGAGGGCGTCAGATCTCATTACGGATGGTTATGAGTCACCGTGTGATTGCTGGGATTTGAACTCAGGACCTTCGGAAGAGCAGTCGGTGCTCTTAACCACTGGGCCATCTCTCTAGCCCTAGGACCAATTTTTTTTTTTTTTTGAGACAGGGTTTCTCTGTATAGCCCTGGCTGTCCTGGAACTCACTCTGTAGACCAGGCTGGCCTAAAACTCAGAAATCCACCTGCCTCTGCCTCCCAAGTGCTGGGATTAAAGGCGTGCGCCACCACCACCGCCTGGCCCTAGGACCAATTTTTAAAAAGAATATTTATGTATCTGAGTGTTTTATCTGCATGTATGTTTGTGCCCTTGTGTGCCACATGTGTTCCTGGTACCTTTGGAGACCAGAAAGAGGGTATCAGATTCTTTTAGAAGTAGTTATGAGCTAACATTCGGGTGCTGAGAATTGAACTCTGGTCCTCTTTAGGAGCAGCCATAACTTTTAACCACCGAGCCATCTCTCCATCCCTAAAACCCCCTTTTAAAAAACTTGCAAGAATAAGGATCTCCTATCACTAGTCCCGCCCACATCTCCCAGCATGCCTCAGGTGGCCCCTGATTGGCTCATCCGTACCAGCCAGGTGGGGTTCTTGAGCCACTGGACAGCTGTGCCATGATGCTGCCTTCTCTCTCAGGAGCTGGAGGCGCGAATCCCCGAAGGCCAGCACCTCTTTGAGAACCTGCTTCGTCTCAGGCCAGCGAGGGAGCCCTCCAATGAGCTGGAAGATCTGCGCTACCGGTGGATGCTGTACAAATCCAAACTCAAGGACTCTGGCCACCTGCTGGTAGGCACTGGGGGGAAGGTTGGGGGTCCCAGGAGGCAACCATGTCTTGGGGAGACAGAGTTGTGTCTGTGTACGCGCGTCCATATATGGGGCCACTGTGGCTGCTTAAAGGAAGAGAGGGACGCTCTTGGCTCTCAGGTAATATTATTATTATTATACCTGTAATATTACCTGTAATATTATTTATCCATCTTACCTCCCAGTGAGGCTGGAGCTATGACTAAGGGTGGCGACTCCTGCTTAGAACATAAAGATGTCTCGCTCCCTCCATGTTACAGTTTTATGTCATTTCCCATCTGGTCCTAGAGCCACTTACTGCTGGAAGGAAGAGCTGCACCCCAGACTCCAGAGGGAATAGCTGAGCCCCACCCCTAATCCCAATGCTAGAAGGGCCACATAGCCCCTTCCTGGGATGCGGTGTTGCCTTAGGGATGCCACAGGGCGCTGGGTCCTGAGCTCAGCTCCTCTCTTCTTCTGACCTTTACCTAGCCATTTTGGCTCCGGGACCTCCTGTCTCCTATGCAGACCATTGGCTATGGTAGTGATGGCCCTTTGTTAAATGCTGTGGCCTCCTAACTCAGCCATATAGGAGAGGGCCATCCTTCCCTCGGGACCGGTAATGAAATCGAGACAAAGAAGTGAAGTGTCTATATTTTTGGTTGTGAGCTTAGCCTTCAATGGCTGAGCCATGCAGACTCAGACTGTATCAAAAAATAAAGTGGAGAGTAATTGAAGATACTTAGCATGGGCCTCTTGTCTCCACAAATGTCCACACAGATGACTTTGTGTATACACACTAAGTAATCATAATAATGCATTAACTGGAATAGATACATAGATACAGATATAGATAGATGTACCAATCAATGTCAGTGATTCAGTGAGTGTCCAGTGTACACGCACAACACATACACACGAGTGCACACACACACACACACACACACACACACACACACACACACACACACATTATTCATCCAGAGATAATCCCACTAAGCCAATCTCACCCCGTATACAGCATATTCAACATCTATTTTGTGCCTTGCCAAAATGAGTAATTGAAATATATTCTTCCTGCTGAATGTCATAGCTAACACGTGACATATAAATCAGCTTCTACAAGTGTTGGGGGGGAGGGGGAGGGAAGAGGTTAAGTGTCCTAGACTCAGGAAGGAGTGGATAGGATGACCCCACTTTCAGCCACAGCTTGCGGCAAGCCAGGCTTTTTTGGTGCTGCAATTGCCAGGTTGGCCACTAGGTGTCAGCTCAGCCCAGGCCATGTAGACCAAATCCCCAGCCCTGGCCAAGGCCATCCAGACAGTGCCACCTGGACCTGAAGTGTGTTAAAAAGCTCATTAAATGGGATCCCCTGCTGGCGCAGGCTGTCCAGATGACCGGCAGTTTGAACGAAATACTCCCCTGACAAAATGAATATTCTGTTACGGGTTCTGCTGGGGTTTAAGTTTTACGCGCCTAACTGATTTTTTTTTTTTTTTACCCCATTTCTTCCCCCTTCCCTAAAATAACAGACGGAGAGTTCTCCAGGGGAGCTGACTGCATTCCAGAAGGTACGCGTCTGCCATCTGTTCCACACAGCTAGAGGGCAGAGACTGTGCAAGGCTGGAGGCCTGTGCCTCTGGCGCGGGGTGTCTGGGTTTTCTAGAATGTTCCGTGAGCACTGCAGAGCATGGATGGAGAACCAGCTTTGGGCTGTAATGGGTTGAGCCCCCCTGAGGTGTGTGTTCTCAGGAAGCCCCAGGCTCAGGGAGGGATTGGAGTGTGTAGATGACTTAGCCTTGACATGAGACTGAGGAGGGACCCTGCATTTGTCATCCAGACCCCGGGACACTCTGGAGAATGACTGGATGCTGCTCTGATTACACCTGTGACAGCAGGTGTAAACCAGGATTGACCCGGGAGCCTGGACCATCCTGGGCAAATAGATCAATAGATCGTGTGGCCTCTTTGGCCCCAGGGGACTCGTTAGAAAGGGTGGCAGAGTCCTTGGCTCTGTCAGGCAGGCTGTGCCCACTGCTGCCCAATGAGACACTGGCTCTTCCCGTGCTAGTCACAGCTAGAGCAGTGTCAGTTCCTGACCTCTAGGTGGCGCCCCAAGGGTGACACCGGGTGTCCCACCAGATGACACATCCTAGGCTCTGTGTGCCAGGACTGGCACTCAGTGTTCTCAGTTCCCTTTCCAGCGCTGTGACCAGAAAAAAATGGGAGAAGGGATTTTCTTTGGCTCAGGGTTTCAGAGAATGCAGCCATGGTCTTTAGATTTGTAGGTTGGACAGTAAGTCGGTCATTGCTTTGGGAGTCTGTGGCAGAGGATGGCTGTCCACTCACCTCCTGACCAACTAGCAATGGAGGGAAGGGGAGAGGCTGGGGAAAGGGGAGGGAAAGAGAGAGAAGGAGTGGGGAGGAAGAGGGAGAGGGAGAGGGAGAAATTGAGTAAGAAATAAGCTTTAGCCAGCTATGCCCCAACTCCCATAGTCTCTGCAACCTCTCCTAATAGGGACAGCCACCTAGGGACCAAGCCATCCAAACCATGAGTCTGGGGGACATTTGCAATTCTAGCCAGGACAGTCTTTGCTGGGCACCTCTGTGCGCCCTGCCACTGACACCGAATAGCTTTCTATCCGAAGAGCGGATGTGTCCACCAGGCATGCATGCGGCTGCCGATTGGCGCCAGCCCTCAGGCCCCAGCACCTAATGCTTCACTGTTTTCACAGGGTGCCTTGGAGGCCTCCCCAGGGCTTGGAGGGTCTCCCTGATCCTGTCCCTTCCTGTCCCCAGTGTTACCATTGTTTTCTTGCCAAACATTGACCATAGTGACATGAGCCCCCAGCACAGTCTGGTTCAAAGAATCTTGACTCACTTCAGATCCCTCATGTCCCCCCCCCCCCAAGTCAGCCTCTCTGGTGTGGACACCCTGGGTTCAGTCCTGGCCTCTGGCAGCTTTAGGAGACTAAGGTTGAGCCCTGGGCCTTTCAGCTAGCCTTGTGGCCTTGGACAGATCACCTTGCCTTGGGTCTTCCTAAGTCTTTCCTGATGTGTGAAATGGAAATATCACCATTGGCTTAACTTAGATTCCCCCCTAGTTCAGAATGATGTGAACTTTGTGGGGCGTGGAGGTATCAGGAAAGGGCATGTGACCCCTAAGGACTGGCCTGATGGCCCCTGGTGGAAGACAGAAGGCCAAAGTCTGCCTGTGGTTGCTGCACTTTAAGCCCCTCCATGCATCCTAGACCAGAGTTGATCAGGGGTATCCAACCCTTTGACACCGAGACATAACATTATCTTCTACAAAGTTACAAAGAGCTTCTTCTTCTTCTTCTTCTTCTTCTTCTTCTTCTTCTTCTTCTTCTTCTTCTTCTTCTTCTTCTTCTTCCTTTTCCTCTTCCTCCTTTCTCCTCTTCCTCTTTCTTCTCTTTCTTTTCCTTCTCTTCCTCCTTTTCTTTCTCCTCCTCCTCTTCTTCCTTCTCCTTATTAAAAAAAAAAACCTCACAATACTTTACATAAGTTTATAGCTTTGTGTTAGACCTCATCCCTAGCTGTCACATGACACATGTACCCATCAGAAAGATTCTTAGCTACATCGGATCCCTGGTCTGGTCATGGCCCACCTACTGCCTCTCCTTTCAGTCATGCATTTATTTTGCCAATATGGAGTCATTGCTGTGCAGAATGATATTTAAGGTGCTCAAATCCCACCAACCAGCAAAAGAGCTCCATCCTGGAGCGTGAGCGCCTGGCTGGGTGCACAGTGCCAGGGACATCGATGTGGAGCTGGGGCTTGGCAGTCTCTGGGTCAGGAGAGCAGCAGCCATGAGGGCTCATAGCCCCAAGGTTTAACAAAGAGCCCTGTCAAGCTACAGCCAGGAGATGATAGCCATTGTTCTGTTTTGTATACAAACCAGAAGGTACTTTGTGCACGTCCACACTGATTCAAACATAAAAGGCTGGCTTCTCGATTGTGGTGTATATGAGGGTCTCACACGCCTGTAGACATGCTCCATGCTTCTTCCAAGAGCAGAAAGAGCAGTGACAGACATTTTGTGTTAGTCAGCTTTCAGTTACTGTTACAGAATGCTTGAGGAAATCAGCTTATCAAGAGGGAAAGGTTATTTGGCTCATGGCTTTTATAGCGTTTCTCATTGTGGTCACGTGTCCCTGTTGCTTTGGGTCTGCATGAAGGTACCACACAATGGTGGGAACAGGAGGTGGAACAAACCCACCCACCTCGTGGCCAGGGAGGGAAAGAAGAGGAAGATGAGAAGGAAGGTCAGGGTCTCTCCCACAGTTCTTTTTCTTTCTTCCTTCCTTCCTTTCTTTTTTTTTTTTTTTTTTTTTTGTTTTTTGTTTTTGTTTTTGTTTTTTTGTTTTTTCGAGACAGGGTTTCTCTGTGTAGCCCTGGCTGTCCTGGAACTCACTCTGTAGACCAGGCTGGCCTTGAACTCAGAAATCCGCCTCCCTCTGCCTCCCAAGTGCTGGGATTACAGGCGTGCGCCACCACCGCCCGGCTCCCACAGTTCTTTTAAAGAGCTTACCCGCCCCCATGACCTGTGCTTGACCTGCAGTTAAGTCTGTGCACAACATGCATGCACTGCCTATAGAGGTCACAGAGGGTGTCTGACTCCTTGGAACTGGAGTTACAGTTGTGAGCTGCTGTGTGGGTGCTGGGAATCTAACCTAGGTCCTCATTAAGAGCAGACAGTGTTCTTTATAGCTGAGCCATGTGCAGCCCTATGTCTTGAGGATTCCGCTCCTCCAAGTAGCTAGTGAGATCAGCCCTGCAACACATGAGTCTCTAGGACATTCAAGACCCAAATTCATGGTCTGCCTGTTGTTATTTACCTGGTTAGATATATGCAAGTGTGACAGGCCTCCATATATGCGTGTACACACATGCACACACACTTATTCGCATGAATACTTGTGCATACATATACACATGCATGCACACACATACACAAACACAGACTTACACATTCATGCACACACTTGTGCAATGCATACTTGTGCATACATACACACATGCATGCACACTCATACAGACATACACACATGCATATACACACTTATGCACATGCATACTTGTACATACATATACACATGCATGCAAAAATACACAGACAGATACAGACATACATACACATGCACACACACACTTATGCAATGCATACTTGTACACATATGCATACACACGGGCATGCATGTACACATGTATACAAAGAGGCCAGTCAGATAGAACAGAAGTGGTTTCTGCAGAGGCAGGAATCTCACCAACTTTAAAACATTCTATGCATTCTTTTTAGTCCACGGGGAAGAAAAGCGCCCACTGTCGGGCTGGTGATTTGTGTGCGGCTGGGTCTCCACACTCCCTTCCTCTTTCTGGGCCTCCAGTCATCGAGAGCTCCAGCTACGTCAGCCGCTCCAGCCTGTTTGTTTGCATAAAGAGAATAATTAAGATTTATTAAATTTGTACCGCCAACACGCTAGCCGGCTTGGTGCCAGCAGATGCTTGCCTGCAGCTCTCAGACACACACATTGTAGTTCCTTTTTGGATGGTGGCTGGCCTTGGGCTGTGACTCATCTCAGGCCTTTCTGTGGCCTGGAGTGTGGTGCTGCCCTCCCTGAAGATGGCCTTTTCACTCATGGCCTGGTCTGACTGGTGCTACTGTTCTCCAGGGCAAATCAGGGAGGTCCGCAGGGGCCAGACACAGGTGCTTCCTGGGCACGCCACACAGTGGGGCTCTTGGTACACTGGGCACCGCATAGTGGGACTCTTGGTATGTTGGGCACCACACAGTAGGGATCTTGACGTGCTGGGAACCACGCAGTGGGGCTCTTGGTATACAGACCCACCTGGGCGTGGCACTGGCTTTACCTGATTGTATTTACAAGGTTTTAAGATTATCCTCCCCCCCCCCCTTTTCACCTTGCTGGAATTTAGATCTTTGTCCCTATCTAGCTCTCTTGGGGAGTACTCATGATCACTGCCTCCCTTTCCGCCCCTGCACTCCCCCCCCCCCCATCCACTCAAAACTGTTTCCTCCCGCCCACTCAGGTCATCTTCGCCTGGGAATCTTGGGAGTTTCATTCTGGCTTTCTTTGGGCTACGCTATAGGGTATATCTGTTTGGGGGAGTCCCTGCCCATGGTTCAGAGTCTCAAGAAATAGCTCTCCCTCCTCCCTTCAAGCAGGCGTGGAGCGTTCTGCCTGCTCTCCGCGAGGTCACTGCCCTTGTTCCCCCTTCCCCACTGAAGGCGCAGCCTCTCCTCATGGCAGCCTTTTCTCCTTCCCTTCCTCTCCCTCTCTCGCTCCACCCTTCCCTCTCTTCCCACAGCATCTCCTTAGCCCAGGCTAGCCTCAGATTTATTACGTTTGTGAGGATGAACCGGGTTTCTAAGTCTGCCTCTACCTCCTGAGAGCCAGGTAACAGGCGGACATCACTGATCCAGTTCCCCCAGTGCGAGCGATCAAACCCAACGCAGACAAGCACTCTTACCTATTGAGCAGCATCGTCCCCGCTCCCCTGTGGACACTTTTCAGTTTACTCTGGCTTTGGTGGTGCCTGCTCTTTTTCTTGGTAGAAAGAGAATGATTGCCTTTAAACAGGTGCCTGGGTTGGGTGGGATAGGGTGACTTCAAACCTTGGGAGGCATTAGCTGGCTTGTGGTAGAGGCTTGAGCTATCCTCGTGGTAGAGGATAGCTCCCGCGCTGAGGTTTAACAAAACAGAGAAAAACCTCCGACTGCCAGGCGCGGTGGGTGCTCACGTGCCTGGCCGTAAACGCTCTGGACAGCCTCTCTTCCTCTGTCCCGTGGACAGCAAGGCCATCTGGGGCAGGCGGTGTCATTGCCCTGCCAGGGCATCACCTGTGCACAGCTCAGGGATCAGCTCAAGCCTGTCTCCTCCCTGGTCCCAGCTAAATACATAGCTGGGCTTTGCCCAGCGATGCTATCCCTGACCCCGACTGACCTCCAACCCCACAGGACGCCATCTTCCTTCCACCCACGGAACCCTGAAAGCTGTGTTTGTGAACTTGTTTATCTAGATGGGTCACTTCCTTTTGATACCAACGCTTCCATCTCTAAGCCTCCCCTCCCCTACTCCACCCGACTTCTCAGAAACTCACACCAGCCACACACACACACACACACACACACACACACACACACACACACTTCTAACAAATACTTTTTAGGGGCCAACAAGGAGATTGGCGGTCCTAGCTCATGCATGTTCCGAGTGCCTCCCTCTCTGCAGAGTGTCACCTATGCCCTACTCAAGCCATCCAAGAGAGAAGCCCCCCCCCCCAGGTGAGGCTCCCATCCATTCTCCGCTCTGGCCATCTGCCCATCCCTCAGTGGTCCACCCAGAACACCTGGGCTCCTCTTTCCACGCCTGCACCCGCACTCCACCCGAGGCCTCGTGCTCAGCCCCCCATGGGCTTCCCGAATGCTTTCGACTGCTCTGGAAGGCTGGTTGTCCTCTGCCCATTTTACAGAGGAAGAAACTAAGGCTATGGGAGAGTCAGCAGCCTGACTTCCATCAACACACACACACACCTCTACATGGTGCATCTTATAAGAAACCATGGCTAAAGACAACCACAAGGGCCTCTGGGCCTCAGCAGTCCAACATGGGTCCATATACCAGCCGGCACCCAGCCACCCACCAACCTGCGTGATCGTGTAGCTGAGGAGCTGCTTGGCCCCACTGCCCAGCATCTCCGGACCACACGGGCCTGCCTAACCCAGGAAGGGATTAACAGTTGAAGCCGGGAGTGTGGTTTCCACTGAGTACATTTTGCTTTCCAAGACAAGCTGTCATTTGAGGGCTGTGGCAGGCAAGGATTTCTGCCATCCCTGCCCAAATCTGTTGTACACTGCAGCTGTCTTTGGCCACACCAGAAGAGGGCATCAGATCCCATTGCAGAAGGTTGTGAGCCACCGTGTGGTTGCTGGGAATTGAACTCGGGGCCTTTGGAAGAGCAGCCAGTGCCCCTAACCGCTGAGCCATCTCTCCAGCCCCTGTCGTTCTGTTGTTATCCGGCTTCCAAATCCTTGAATGGTCTCAGGAAGCTGCGGAGATCTCGGTGGCTGTCAAAGCTCATCCTAGTTGTCTCACTGTTGTGACAAATGCCCTGACAAAGCAACCCAAGGACAGGTTTGAAGGTACAATCCATCGTGGGGATGGTGGCCGGTCACACTGTGCCCACAATCCCCGGTCAGAGAGAGAGGGATGCTGGTTCGCGGTTAATCGCGTTCTCCCTTTTATTCTGCTCGAAGTGAATGAGATGGCTCCACCCACTGTTAGGATGGGCCCTCCCACTTCAACCCAATCTAGAACTCCCTCTTAGAAATGCTTAGGTTTGTGACTCTAGATTGACACCCAAGACTACCCATCACACCCCTCTTCACAGTGCGTCGCAGTCACGTGGTCGATCCAGCAGGTTCTCCCGCCTCTCCCCAATCCCCACCCCCCAGGCTCCAAGCCACTCATGTGTGTCTCTTATTGGTTCACAGAGTCGGCGGCAGAAGCGGTGGCGGAGTCCCTGCTCTCTCCTACAGAAAGCATGCCGCGTGGCGCTGCCCTTGCAGCTGCTGCTCCTGCTCTTCCTGCTGCTGCTGTTCCTGCTGCCGGCCGGGGAGGAGGAGCGCAGTTGCGCCCTGGCCAACAATTTTGCCCGCTCCTTTGCGCTCATGCTCCGGTACAACGGCCCCCCGCCCACCTAGCCCACTGGGCGCACAGGTGACCTTCTGCAGTCCCTCTAAGGCTGGCTGCTTAGGGGGCACAGTAGCCGATCCGACACCCGGAGCAGCCTTAGACCAAATGCTGCATCTGTTCCCAGAACAAACTTGCCTTTTTCTACGATGCTGCTTCTGTCTATTTATACTAAATGTGTACTGTGTGTGGTTAGGGAATATGTACAGAGTTTTTATATGCCATGTCCGTACATGCTCAATGTAGATAACTTCAGATACATTGTATCTTTGTGCCTAGGGAAACCTCCCTCCAAACCCCGCCCCCAGTGTTTCTCTAATGGGATTTATAGCACTTGTGCCTTAGTCTCCTGTCATACCTGGGGGACAGAAAAAAATCACAAGTTACTTTGATGACAACCTGTCACCCAGAAATCCGGATGTTGCTGAAGAAGCCTCTGAGTGGTTACCAGAGTCGGACAGAATTGGAGTCCTGGGACTTGTACATGTGGCTAGTTTTAAAGCCACACGGACTTGGGCTGTGGCAGTGAGCTAAAGAGAAGCTGTGATGGCTGGGCACTGGCTTAGCCAGAGCACTGAGACAGGACACGTGCCAGAGGGATGCCGAGAGAGCAGCAGAAGAACTGAAGGATGGGACCCAACCGAGCACCACAAAATGATGGCGCCCAGCGCTGGACCCCTCCAGCAGCCACTGATAACACAGAGCAGGGAGGAGCGACTGAGACCGTGACCTCGACCCCGTGTCTTCAGGAAGCGGCTGGGTTTTATTTGCACGTTTTCTCCAGGAGAAAGAAAAAGATGAATTTGGCTTTTTATTCTCATGCACAAGGGTGAAGCACATTGCGGTGGGAGGCCTGTGCTATCATCATACACAGCTGTTGAGCTGTCTACAGCCTAGGGCGTGAGACGAGAGCAGAGTGGAAGTACTTGCTCTCAAGGCCAGGGATCCAGGGTCTACCCTACGCAGAGAGGAGACACTCAGGCCATCCGACTGAAGCCGTCTCTCCTCCCTTCCAGGAAGGGACAGTGCAGGCTGGTGGGTCTACAAGGCTGGGCAGGTCTCACCTTCCCCCATGGGCCCAGGGCTCGCAGCCTGACCCCAGGCAGGACCAGGCAAGGGGAGTCCCAGGCGCAGGTGGGAGGCATCTGGGTAATTCCAGGTTGTGCCCAAGGCTGGAAACAACCAGGGAATTCTGGGATGGTTCTTAAGTGCTTTAAAACTGGATCAGGTTCACCCTAAACTGGCACTTTTTTTTTTTCATTTTATTTTTTAACCTTTAGAAAATACTTAACACTCCCCTTTCAGAGATGGAATTTGTCTCAGGAGCGTGTGTGCTCGCAGGCCCGATCATCAGATCGTCATCTTCAGTGTCACAGTCCCAGGGAGGCACTTTAAACACAGCAAAATTGAAGCCCTAAGAGGGACTGAACCCCAGGTCACCGCACTAATGCACACGCCCGACTCCCAACCAAGCTGGCGTCAGGCCGTACCAGGTGCAGCTTTCATCTTAGCGCGGTACCCAGGAAAGGTTGCAAACAGGAAAGCAGAGCCTTGGGGCTCGTGCCCCTGGCTTGGTCTGTAACCCCAGTCACAAGGCCTTCCTTGCACCTGGCCACTTTGCTGGGAAGTCAGGGTCTGGTGAACCCTGACATCACTTAGACCCAGGTAGCCGAGTCCCGATGCTTACTCACCAAGAAAGACCACTGGTCTACCACTCAGTCAGAACTGTGGCAAGGGCCATCAATACTTCCATAACCACTTTCCCATTTCAAAAGTAAAAACCCTGAGGCCCAGAGAGGGGAAGTAACTCACTCATAGCCACACAGCAAGAACCTATAAAGCCAGAAATGGACTGGTTCCCACAGTCTTAAGGTGACACGGGGTTCATTATAGCAAACCTCCCCACATTTTCCTTACCGGGAAGAATGAGCAGGGCTCAGCGATGGAGCACCCTAACAGGTGTGAGGCCTGGGTTCCACAACTGGAATTGAAAAGGGGGTTGGGGGGAGGAGCTGTTTGCTATGAACATGGGCGTGTCTCCTGGTAAATACTGGGGAGGGTCAAACTTCAGTACGTGGGTGGGGGTGGGGCCTAAGGTGGCCGTGTTTTAATGACAATGACACTGTGGATCGCTTGTTGTGTAACATTTTTTTTAACAGAGGGGACTGATATTTTTATTACTTTCATATGAATATAGCTGGAACATGACATGCTAGCCATTTCTGGGTGCTTTTCAGACGTAGCTTCTCTTGCTTAAAATGGGGCAGACACCTGCTACTGTGTTGTGTCCTACTCCATTATCAAAGAGTTGGAAGGTGTCCCTGGAGAGACATATCGGGTCTCTTTGTGTAGTGTGTGTGTGTGTGTGTGTGTGTGTGTGTGTGTTTGTTTGTATGTGCATGTGTGAGTGCATGCATTTGTGTATGCATGTGTGTATATACATGTGTATTTGTGTGTGCATGTGTGTATACATGCATGTGTGAGTGTGTGTGAGTGCATATGTATGCCTCTGTGAGTATGTATATGCATATATGTTATGTATGCACTGTGCATGTATATGCATGCATGTGCATGTCTATATGTCCATATATGTATCTATATGTATCATATATATGTATCATATGTGTCTATATGTTCATGTATGCATGCATGTGAGTGTATATGTGTGCATATGTGAGTGCATACGTGTGTATGCTTGTGTCTGTGTGTACGTGCATGCGTGAGTGCATGTGTGTGTATGTACATTGTATGTTTGCATCTGTTTGTGTGTACATTCATATGTGAGTACATGTGCTCCTGTTCCTTTGTCCTGCAGACAGTGCTCACATGTAACCCTCATAGGTCAGCTGTGAAAGTGGATGTGTGGGACTTCATTGACAGTGCATTGGTCCCCTAACCTGTACGCTTCCTCCCGCCCTTTTCTGCCCCGTCCTTTCTCTGAGAGCAGAATGGCACATTTACGGGCAGAGAGCATGTCTATAACATGGACGGAATAAGTGGAGTTAGTGGTTCTGACTGCAGGGGAGCCATGAAGCCCTGGAGGTACTGGCAGAAAGGGCAGCGGGCCTGCCCCTAGACACGGGCAATGGCGTCCGTGGGGAGCTGGTGTTTCATTGATTCCCACGCTGCCCACCCCGATTCAAACCTGAGAGTTCTTCATCCCTAAATGTGAGCTGAGGAAACCAGGGCATCTAAAGATAAAGCCTCTGGCTCACGTCCTGGAGCTCAGCCCCGCCATGGCATCCTCCCTCATTGGTCTCACTTTCCTGAGGGACCAGCATCCTGAGATGCTCTAGAGGAAGGAAACGGGCCGTTCTGCAGCCTGGACAAAGAGATTGACAGGCCCTTCGTGAGCTACTGGTGGAGGACCAGGTGCCAAGGGTGTGGGCCGCCCTGTGAGGATGCTTAGGCTGCCTGACAGCAAGAGCGGCTGAGGGGACCTTTCTCCCTTTGGACGGGGTGGAGCCAGCACTGGCCAGATCAACGGGCTCGACAGAGGGTTTGAGAGTCTGTGCCCCAGCTGATCAGGCTGGGGTAATCAGATGGGAAACGGGCAGAGGAGAATGGAGACAGAGAGTATGGAGGCTGAGGGCCACGAGTGCACAGTCAGTGTGTAAGGGGGCAGGACTCTATGCTGCCTGTGTTTATCACTGCTTAAGAAGGGAGACAGCAAGAAAGGGAGATAGGAAGGGGGGGGTAGACGAGAGAGGAGGAAAGAGGGAAGGAGGGGGAGAGAGAAAAGAGAGGGGGAAGATAGATGATAGATAATGTATAGATAGATGGATAGATAGAAGATAGCGATAGATAGATGATAGCAATAGACAGACAGACAGACAGACAGAGGAAGTGTCCCTGCCCCTCTTCATTCTAATCCATGTTATAAACCCTTAAATCTCCTTCTTGGGGCCATACATGTTGGAACATTAGGGTAAACAAAGTGTAGGCCCCGCCCTCCGGATCTCCTAGCTGAGAAGGAGTCTGTTCTGTATAGGGTGCTGAGCTCAGACTAGGGCCTTGGCCCTCGGGTTGGCTTGTCTGCACTCCCACAGGTGCTGCCCAAGCTTCCTGGAGCTACAAGGTCATGGCCGAGATCCAGAGGGAGCTGGGGATAGGTGGGAGGGAGCCTCAGCCTCTGCTAATTAAATATGGCTGTGGCTGTGAGGGGTGAGGAGATATACAGGGGAGGACAGATCAGGGGCAGGAGAATGTCAGGGGCGGGAGAACGTCAGGACCTGGGCATAGCAGAGGGGGAAGGAAGCCCGCACGCTGGGCCTCTCCAGACCTCAGGGTAGAGCCTTGGGTTGTGCCGTGTCTGAGCACTGAGGCCCTCCTGGGAGGAGGCCCACAGCTGTCTATGGAGGATCTCACCCCGCTTCCCCCTCTCAGGGAGCTCAGCCTACGGTGGCCACTGCTCTGTTCCAGTCGCCCTGGCCTTGTAGCCTGGCCAGGTCAGCATGGAGAGGGGATGTGGGCCATCTCCTCCTTTCCTGTGCCTATGGCAGATCATTGAGCCACACTCCCTCTCTCCAGCCTGAATGGACTTCCGGGTCCTCAAACTACTTCAGGTGTTTACTACTACTTTACCTGTGGGGAAAGTACCTGCTTGCTCTTCTATAATCCTAGCCCCCACATAAGACTAAATTCTTGTCTATGTCTTCCGCCAACCCCACACATTAACTTTAGGGCATTCCAGTGAAATCCAGTTTTTCTTAGGAAGGAAGAAAGGTGGAATAGATCAGGCTGGTGCCCAGGTCATCAGCCACTGTTGTCACAAGAATCTCAGGTTCACCCAGAGCCCCACATCTGGGTCTCATGCTCCCTTAGATCCTAGGGGCCCTTGGGAGTCCCTGTGCTGCCTGCCAGCCCCTGCTAGCTGGCAGGAGTCCCCGAGCCCTTCAGTGAGCTCATAGTGCACCCAACCTAAGCATCCCTTGTCCTGCAGAGCCTGGGCTGAGCTCGCCACCCTGTTTTGTGTTCGAATCTTCTCGGAAACTCACGGTAACTTTCAGCCACTCTTAGCCATGAGGAGCCCCTGGGAGCAAATCCTGGATAGGGAAAGAGAGTCACAGTGTTTCCAGACCTTCTGGCAGGTCACAGACCCGCCATCGCCCAATAGACAGAGCCCGGGAGCCTCTCCAGTACAGAGTTGTAACTAAAGGACTTCAGATCGGCCGACATTTCTCCCTCAGCCCCAAGGCACGAGAGGAAGGCCTTCCATTTGCCAAAGAAGAGGAAGGGCGAGTTGTTTTCAGAGCCTGGAGCCTCCTAGCACAAGCCTTACAGGACAGCCCACAGGACTCAGTGTTCCCCAGGCACCTGCCTGCCTTTCGGTTCCCATGGTAACATCATAGATGCTCACAGAATGGTACCCAGGCATCCCTGAACACAGGAGACAGCAATGGTAGAGGGAGTCAGCGTCCCAAGAGATCCCAGGCTTCCTTTCTGGAATGGCTGTTGCTAACTCAACAGCCAGGCCACCCGAACTCCTGGTGACACAGCGTGAACACAGGACAGAGCCTGTAGACTCTTGTCTAGTTCTGAGGAGAGAGCAAAGGAGACCCGTAAGGAGGGCCTGAAATACGACCCAACTCCGGAGCTCCTGGGGTGTAGAGTCAAGAGCTATGTTTGGGTGCTGAACCCAGAGCACAGACAAGGCCTAGAAACCTCGCTGAAACCAGCCAGGCAGTGGGTGCGTGACGTGTTTGGGATTTGAGCCCAGGCGTGACTGACCACAAGCTGGTGGTTTTCTGTCACAATGTAGAGCTTGCTTTCATCCCCAGTGGCTTTCTTTTCCCTTACTGGGCACAGGCCGCTGTTGCTCCAGCATCTGGTTAGCCTGTTGGAAGATGCCATTGCTGTGCAGGGGCTGCAGGCTTTCTCCCCTGTGTCTACTCTGCAGCAAGCTTTTTTGACTCTCCCAGCTAATGGGGGCGGGGAGCGCCAGGATAGAATGCCAGGGACTGGCTGGAAATGCACAGGGCACCACTGTCAGGGACAGATGCAGGACAGAAGTTGCTTTGAGAGATCACTGTGCGTGGGCCCCATTTTTCCAGGAGAGCAAAGATTCAGGTGCTGGGCAAGGTCTTGGAGCTCCTGGGATGAAGAGGGGGACATGGAAGATGTGTGTGTGTGTGTGTGTGTGTGTGTGTGTGTGTACATGCACGTGTGCCCATCCGAGTGTTGCATAAGTGTGTTCTGGTGTCCAGAGCAATCAAATTCATTGTTTTAAGTCTTCCCTTGTGTAAACAGTACAGAGAGGCCACCTCCCCTTGTCACAGTCTCTGTGATTATAAAACATGAATTTTTGATAAGTTCAGCTTTCTGGGAAGGCAGGCGGATTTGGAGCCAAATGACTGTCTTGGAACACATGTGTGTTATCTTGGTTCATATCAAGTCCAGAGCTGACTGAAGGCCTCGGCGTCTCTCAGCTCTGTGGGAAGGGCCACGTGAGTCCTCGGGTCCCAGCTGTTGTGAAGTCGAGTGGCGGTCCCTGCTTCTCGTTCTTGGTGGCAGCAGTATTCTGAAGGACGGTTTTGTGTTTTTATCATTGCTTCTTTTTTTTTTTTTAAATGTATCCGCTCTATGTTTGGAAATAAAAGGCTCTATTTTGGTCTATGAGACACTGTGGTCTCGAGTCCTTTTTCTGAAGTCAGGAGTCACTTGGGGAAGGCACGAGGTGGGGGGGGGGGACAGCAGGATTATGGCTGGCTTATTTTGACAGTTTTTAGACAGGCTCATTACTAGAGATTGGGCTTTGAGCTGTGTATTTCAAGGCTCTTGGCCTCTTAGTCACAGAATTGGAAATAAGGCTCACGCAGATCTGCAGAAGTCGCAAGATCACATTATTCAAAGCAAAGCAATTGTGCAGGTTATAGAAAGAGACGTGCTCAGGTTGACAGGGGCCTCGTTGCTATCCAGGACCTCCTTTCTGGGCTCTGAGGGAAGGAAGGGCTAGTTCCTGGGCACGTGACTTGGCTGGCTCTCTATTTTGGTTGTCGTATGAGGTCATAGATTCACCTTTTATATTTTACCTTCCTATAATGTCCCTTTGAGGTATCTTCCTATGATATTCCTGTGATGGCTTATTATCCCTTCCTATGACGCATCTGATTTTAATCATGATTATGCATATGATGATCAATGGGGGACTCTCCCTAAAAGGTTAGCAGAAGATAGTTTTGCCTCATTGCATGTGACGGTTTGAATGAGGCTGCCTTTCACAGGCTCATTGAACCCTTGGTCCCCAGTTCCTATAGCTGTTTGGGAAGGATTAGGAGGTGTGGCCTTATTGAGTAGGAGTGGTCCTGTTGGGGGAACTGTGTCCTTGAGGGTGGGCTTTGAAGTTTCAAAAGCCCATGTCAATCAAGTTCCTCTCTGACTGTGGCCTGCAGATCAGGGTGTAAAACTCTCAGCCACTGTCCCGCCTCCATGCCTATCCGCTTCCGTCAGGATGACCACGAACCAAGCCTCTGAAACCGTAAGCAAGCTCTCTTTTAAATTCTTTCTTTGGAGGACTTGAGAGATGGCTCAGAGCTTAAGAGCACTGGCTGTTCCCCCAGATGACCTGGGTTCAACTCCCAGCACCCACATGGCAGCTCACAATGGTCTGTAACTCTGTCTGCAGAGGATCTGACACCTTCACACAGACATACACACAGGCCCAACACCAATGCACGCAAAGATAAATAAATCTTAAAAATAACTCTTTCATAAATGTTGTCATGGTGTCTCTTTACAGCACTAGAACAGTAACTAAGACAGTACACATGCAGCTCAAACCAGTTCAGGCTGGTTTGTCCTTCTATTTATCTTCAGATACCCTGGGAATACATTGGAATAGAATTATCTGAATTTGACTGTTACTAGGAGGTAAAGAACTTATGCTATTGTTCAGAGCTGGGGACGCATGTAGCCTCATGCAGGGACCGGGTTGCAGGGGGTCTGAGGTTGTTTGTGTCCTGTTTGGAGAAGGGTGTGCACTCGAGGTGTGTACAGGTGATGGGGGGGAGGCTCCCAAGTGTGTTATCACAAGGGAGATGTGCAAAAAACCAACACCGGATGTGATTCCAGAGTACCAAACTGTTCGACCCTTGCCTGCCCCAGGATTAATCCTCGTTCATACCGAAGTGGAACCCAAGGCCACTGCAACACAGGAGTCAGAATGAGCATCAGCCCTGGGCATATCCTGAATGTCCACAGAATCCTCTAGACCAACTTCCCCTCCCCTCCACACACTGTTCCCAGGGATACGTGGGCTGCCTGAGGACAGAGACAGGACCCACAATGTGTCTGGACACAGCAAAGAGAACTTGGCCTTGAGACCAAGTCCCACCAGCCTTTATGGGTCAGGGAGGGTCCCAGAGCTCTCTCTGTTCTTGGATTTGAAGATCAGCCTTCCCCAGCCTCAGTCCTTTGTAAGCTACAAGCCGGAAATGGGGAGGATGGAAGGGAGCAGCTCCTGCAGTGTGAACTACATGTGTGTGCCTGTACATGTGTTTGTGTGGTATACCTGCACATGTGTACCTGTACATGTGTATGTGTGTCCCTGTACATGTGTATGTGTGTGCCTGCACATGTGTATGTGTGCCTGCACATGTGTATGTGTGTGCCTGTATGTATGTACCTGTACATGTGTATGTGTGCACCCATATGTGTGTATGTGTGTACCTGTATGTGTATATGTGCGTGTGTGGGATCCAGCGTGGGAAATGCTCTAACTTGTCCTGAGGTATAGCTTGGCTCACATGGCCTATGCTTTCCTAGATAAAGGGTACCACCCTGTGCATAGCAAGGTCTGAGAGGCCAGCCAGTGACGCAGGGCTCACCGCAGGGTAGCAGGCACACCTGAGGACTCCCTGTTGCTGGTCAGACTGTTGCTAGAAGACCACACCTCTGCCAAGGAATTCACTCCTGAAGGAGAGCAGCCCGCCCAGTTGATGCAGTCTGAAGTCTTACATCCCACAAGTACTCGCAGAAGGATTCTCGTGGGTCTTGTGGCAGCATAAGGAGGCCTCCGCCTTCTAACTAGTCAACAACAACAAAAACAAAATATGTTGTAAGGGCTTCCCCTCTTGGAGTTCCCCACCCTGGGCCTCTATGTGGAACTGGTTCTGGAGTTCTATTAGGAAGCTTTTCCCTGTAGAGGGCCCAGCTGTGAGTCACGGACCTTGGTGCTAAAAAATGATTTTGGTGACTTATGGGACTTAGTGGGAGGGGGGACCAGGAAAGGAAAAATCATTTGGAATGTAAACAAAGAATATAGAAAAAAAGACAGAAAAAAAATATATAAAAAAACCTATTTTGGTAAGAAGGCTGGGCCAGACCCTCTTTCCATTTAATGCCTTTTGGGCACTCCACTTGCTGTAAATGTGCCATTAAATACACACACACACACACACACACTTTCTAATTCTGCCTGGAGTGCTCATGTGCCTGATTGGATGATTCATTCGGGTTTATGTCTCTCTCTCTCTCTCTCTCTCTCTCTCTCTCTCTCTCTCTCTGTGTGTGTGTGTGTGTGTGTGTGTGTGTGTGTGTGTGTGTGTGTGTATAAAACAATTCTTCCCGTTTTCATCCACGGCTCCCAATCCCAGCAGTGACAGTGCCTGGGGAAGGCTCTTCCTCTTCTCAGGGACCCCTGGCAAGCACGTCACGCAGCTCCTTGGCCTCCCCTGTCGTGGGTCCCTGCCAGCTCTGGTTTTGTCGTGACCTGCTGCCCTGGATTTGACACCCCGAGCAGGGATCCCCGACTTACTGGGAGCTTCCACGGCTGGAAGGCCTTGCGATTGTCTGGCTTGGGTTCTGCCTTTGCTCTCTGCACTGGTCTGCCGTGGCCTCCGCTGCCAGTTTCTCCGAGAGGGTTCGTCCACTGAAGAGTGTAAAGGGAAACTGCTTAAAATTGTTCGGAGCCACAGCCTGGCTCGTGGTGCCCGTGCGTGTGTGTCTCGGCCTTGAGCATATGCGTGTAATCAAAGCCCCCTTTCCTCTGGAAGGCGGAGACGAGGTAACAAAAAGAAAATGTTTTTTAAGAAAAGTCTGAAGTGCAGTCTGTGTTCTGGACTGCATCCTGAAACAGCGGGAGGCCCTTGGAGGAACCCAACAAAGTGCGGCGTGGAGTTCCCTTTAACTCGGCTGTGTGGTGTTAATGGCCTCTTGGATGCCCGTGGTACCTAAGGAGTCAGCAGAGGCTCATGGGAACTCTGTGCTGCTTTTGCAGGCTTTCTCAAATCACTCCGAAATTAAAATTTTATTATTTTTTTTAAAACATAGTCTTTATGGGCTCCCTTTTGCTTTTAGTTTTCTTTCTTCAGAATCGTGAATCTGAGCAGGTTTGGATCCGTCTGGTGAGCGTGGGGCTTGACTAGCCTAGCCGCAGCTTCAAGGTGTTTGACCACGAGCAACTTCTCAGTCTCTCCTTGGAGGGGCGTGGTCGTAAGTACTGCGGGAGAGGGGACTTGAACATGCCAGGTACACGCTAATAAGGCGGGCAGCCCCTTGCTCAGGACCGGCCCCGTCGCCCTCCCAGTCCTGCCTGGTGGGTTGGAAACAGAGTATCCTGTCTGCCATCTGCTGTGGCGTTCCCCATGGCTTAGGACTGACAGGAAAGCCCGCGACTACACTAGGACTCCCACGTGTCCCGGGGAGCTAGTTGAAGGAAGATTCTAGAATCAGTCGGTTTAGTTTCAGACAAGAGTCCAGTCTAACTGGTTTAGGGAGAAATGGGTTTATCACGGGTGGGTGAGTGACTGACAGAACTATCTCTGGAATGGAGCGGCGGCCAAGGTCCCAGGAGTAGCCCTCCTACCCCATACCCCCACCGGGGTCCACAGGGGCGCCTCCTGGCAGAGAACCTGTTGTTGCCATGGGGGGCGGGGCTTGCTGAACCATGGCCAGTGGCGGGGTCTCCTGGTCTCCGCAGTCACCCACAGCAGCCTGTTGGTGGCTCTTGATGGCTCTCTCTTCCCACCCTCCCCTTCTGAGCAGGGAATCTGAGCTGGAAAAGCCTCGTATCCAGAACATTCTGACAAAGGGCAAAAGCAGACTCGCTTTACCCTTCCTGCACCACAGAAGAGCACTCGGCAAGGAGTCCGCAGTGCCTCCCCGGGCCACGCCCCTGGGTGCCTGATATCCACGCACCCCTATTTCCACAAAACCAGCAGCAGAACAGTCCTCCCCAGTGCACCCCCTTCCCACACGGATGGCAGCTCACTGGACGGTCTCCATGGCAACGTGCGCATCTCTATGCCTGGCTAATTTTCATCTGATCTTGATGTCCCGAAGTCTATGTACTAAGTCATGAGATTGCCACCACCCTTACCTACCCCCATGCCTCTTTGTTCCCGAGCTCATGGGGGAGGCTGGAGGTACAGGCAGACTGGTGTGCACAGGGTGAACTCCTTTGTTCAACTGTCACAGGCTCTTGAACATGGATGACTGTTGAGAACATTCCTAGAGGGTTCCCCAGGCTCGCAGAGCTGGGGAGTGGGAGGGGTGACTCTGGCAGAGTACTTGCCTAATTATGGGCCAGATCCTAGATTCAATCTCCGGCACGGCAAAATAATAATAATATAACAACAAGAACAACAACAATAATAATAGTAATGGATTAATGGGCTTCTATTGTATGTCAAGAATGAAGATGATTCAGATGATGATGACTGTGATTATGGTGATGGTGGTGATGATGATAATGATGATGGTGGTGATGATGATGGAGAGAAACACAGGGCAGTGTCAGTCTGCCTCGACGCTTGCTCTACATCACCGTGGGTCACATGGAGAGATCAAGGATACGAGGTGGTATCAGGGAGCCCTGCAACTAAACTCATGACTCAGCTTCGCATAAGGTAGGGAGAAGGGATCACAGCCGGCACACATGCACGTTGTCAGATATACATGCCTGCACCATAGATGGACACACACACTGCTCACACCTGCACGCATACAGACTACACACATATGCACACACCTCGCAGAGTCATACACACACACACACACACACACAAAACCCCACAGACATGCACACACAGATGTCATAACATGCATTGTACAAACACATGCTCTTCACAAAGGCAAACCTATGTATGCTATACACAAACATAGTCGCAGACACACACATGACTTCATACATACCTGAGGCATGAACATCCCCTCACCAAACAAATCACGTGTGCAATACACACAACACCTCCACCCCACATCTCACACTGTACACAGAGTTACAGACAATTACAGACTGGAACATACCACACACAACCATCATGTGTATAAACTACACACAGGCACATACCTACACATAGACACACATGGGCACATACCCACACACAGCCACACATGGGCACATACCCACACACAGCCACACATGGGCACATACCCACACACAGACACACATGGGCACATACCCACACACAGACATACACAGGCCCATACCCACACACAGACACACACAGGCACATACCCACACACAACCACACATGGACACATACCCACACACAGCCACACATGGGCACATGCCCACGCACAGCCACACATGGGCACATACCCACGCACAACCACACATGGGTACATGCCCACACACAGGCACACATGGGCACATGCCCACACACAGACACACATGGGCACATACCCACACACAGGCACACATGGGCACATACCTACACACAGCCACACATGGACACATACCCACACACAGGCACACATGGGCACATACCCACACACAGGCACACACTGGAACATACCCACACAGACATACATGGGAACATACCCACACACAGACACACACAGGCACACACAGGCACATACCCACTCACAGACACACATGGGCACATACCCACACACAGACACACGGGCACATACCCACACACAGACATACACAGGCACATACCCACACACAGACACACACAGGCACACACTGGAACATACCCACTCACAGCCACACACAGGCACATGCCCACACACAGACACACATGGGCACATACCCACACACAGACACACACAGGCACACACAGGCACATACCCACTGTGATGGTTTGTATATGATTGGCCCAGGAAGTGAACCTATTAGGAGGTGTGGCCTTGTTGGAGTAGGTGTGTCACTGTGGGTGTGGGCTTAAGACCCTCCCCCTGGCTGCCTGGAAGTCAGTCTTCTACTAGTGGCCTTCAGATGAAGAGAGAGAACTCTCAGCTCCTCCTGCACCATACCTGCCTGGATGCTGCCATGTTTCTGCCTTGATGACAATGGACTGAACCTCTGAGCCTGTAAGCCAACCCCAATTAAATGTTGTCTTTTATAAAACTTGCATTGGTCATGGTGTCTGTTCACAGCAGTAAAACCCTAACTAAGACACCCACTCACAGACACACATGGGCACATACCCACACACAGATACACGGGCACATACCCACACACAGACACACACGGGCACATACCCACACACAGACATACACAGGCACATACCCACACACAGACACACACAGGCACATACCCACACACAGGCACACACAGGCACATACCCACTCACAGCCACACACAAGCACATACCCACACACAGACACACATGGGCACATACCCACACACAGACACACATGGGCACATACCCACACACAGACATACACAGGCCCATACCCACACACAGACACACACAGGCACATACCCACACACAGACACAGAGGCAGGCACAGATGTGTGCACACAACTTACCCACTGTGCCTGGGAACCTCACAGGACTCTGGTCTCATCCCCAGGAGACCCTGCTTTAGTGCTGGGTCCGTCACTCCTTCAGAAGCCACAAACTCAAGTTGGAGTCATTGCTCTGTTCTAGACATTGTGATCGTTTAATAATCACTCTGAACTATGGGAGAGGAGCTAGGAGGCCCTCGGCAGGGGCTCCGTGCAGGCAGAGCGAGCCTCCGAACAGCCAAAGGCAGAGACTGGGGGTACAGCGATCCGCAGGCTATAAATGAAGAGAAAGCCTTCACAGATCAACCAGCTCCTGGCCGTCACATTTTTGCTGAAAGGCAAACAGAAAGTATCTCTCATTTTGACATGTATTAAGATCTGAATGTGTCCTGGAAAATGGGGTCAGGAGGGATGGAGCCCTGTACTCCGTGGTGACGCATGTCAGCCTTCATTAGATGACAAGACAGGGTGCAGAGCTGCAGGGCACTTCTGCCCACGGTGGTGAGTGGTGCTGTGCCTGATTCTTGCTGTGAGGCTGTCAAGGGTTTTATTGTCTAGACCACTAAAGAGAGAAATGGCTAAGAACCAGGCACCGAGGCTCATTCTCAGAATCCCATCTCTTGCCATGAGCATCGATCGCCATGGGTGCTAGGCTAGCCTGGGCTACAAAAAGGCTACCTCAGGTCATGATCTGAAGGTGGCTTAGTAGCCCTCCAACTCTGCCTTCCTCTTGTGAGATCCACAGTCTGCAAGAAGTGAAGCAAACCCACCATTCATGTCTGACCCATCTGCAACCCCCGCCCTCCAGCTACCCAGGGAACCACAAGACCTGAAGAATGCTGATCAGAGCCAGGGAGTCGTGGGCAGGGTCTCCGACCCCTCAGGGACCTGGTGGTCCAGAGCACAGGGCTAAGGATGCTGGGGATGTGATAGAGGAAGGAGCTGTGAGCTCTCTTGAAGATGGAGGAGGGGTTGTCTGCTCTTCGCCTGGCCAGAATTTCTTTCTAATGGGGGCTTTGCTCTACGTCTGGGTCTGTAAACGGGTGTGCTTATAGACTCTAAATAGAAATCACCTTCCAGTTGCTGCCATGCGGATGCGTGGAGTTCTGGGGTGTGAGTTTGATGGTTTCCCAGTCCTTCAAGGTTGCAGAGCTCATTGTGAGAACCATTTTTGTTTTGTTTTTGTTTGCTTGTTTCTCTGTGTAGCCCTGGCTGTCCTGGAACTCACTCGGTAGACCAGGCTGGCCTCGAACTCAGAAATCCGCCTGCCTCTGCCTCCTGAGTGCGCCACCACTGCCCGGCTAAGAACCATTTTAAAAGTGACTTATTATGTTTATTGTGTGACCATGGGCATGTGTGTGTGTGTGTGTGTGTGTGTGTGTGTGTGTGTGTCACAATGTGCACGTGGAACTCGGAGGTCAGCTTCGAGGACTGGCTTCCTTCCTTCCTTCCATCTTATTTCTGAGGCAGGGTCCCCTTGTCGTTTCTACACCTGAGTTCCCCAGGCTGGCTCTCCATGTCTCTGTCCCACATCTCCCACAGGAATGCTGAGATTATGGATTAAAGGCGTGTGCCACCACTGGCCAGCATCCTCCATGATTTTCAAAGCTTTGGGGTTTTATGGATACTCAAAATTCAGTGGGGAAAAAAACCAGCAAGGGAGGAGTCCAGACTCATATCTAGCTCCAGTGTGATGTTACCAGGTGTACTGGCTGGTTTTGTGTTAACTTGACACAAACTGGAGTTATCACAGAGAAAGGAGCTTCAGTTGGGGAAGTGCCTCCATGAGATCCAGCTTGGGGAATTTTCTCAATTAGTGATCAAGGGGGGAGGGCCCACTGTGGGCGGTGCCATCCCTGGGCTGGTAGTCTTGGATTCTATAAGAAAGCAAGCTGAGCAAGCCAGGGGAAGCAAGTCAGTAAGCAACATCCCTCCATGGCCTCTGCATCAGCTCCTGCTTCCTGACCTGCTTGAGTTCCAGTCCTGACTTTAGTGATGAACAGCAGTGTTCATCTGAACAGCTGAATAAACCCTTTCCTCCCCAACTCGATTCTTGGTTATAATGTTTGTGTAGGAATAGAAACCCAGACTAAGACAGCAGGGTTCCAGATGAATGCAACTCGATCCAACAAGAACCAGCAGGCCTGCTTGAGCTGGACCTGAACCTGCAGCCCTGTAAGAGCAGTCCTCTGGCTGCAGGACCGCCCCTCAATTGTTCTAAAGGCCACTGAAAGGCAGGAGAGACAGGAGGCTCTGAGAGCTGGTGTCTCTCCCATCTGGTCCCCATTAGGGTGCTGTTAAAATTTTCATGCTCTTCATTGTAGCAACAAATAAAAGCAGAACAAATCTCTTTGTTGAAGGGTCCCCGACTGACACAACTGGTGATTAAGTGGCAGACTTATTTTCTCATAACCAAAGCCAAGTAGTTCTGTGGGAGGTTTGAAAAGAGAGCAGGTTCCCACCATGAGGCCGAGTGGGAAGCAATCTGAGATTGACGGAGGTGGGGGACATTGCGGATCTAGGGGTTAGGTGGGAAAGAAGATAGTCCTCAATGGTCTCAGCCCTGGAGATGGCAGAAAGCTTTCTGAGTCTATCTATCTATCTATCTATCTATCTATCTATCTATCTATCTATCTATCTATCTATCTATCTACATTTGTTCATGTACTCAATGGCCTATCTATTAATCCACCCAGACACAAATCCAACAGCCAATCTACCCACCCATTCATCCATCCATCCATCCATCCATCCATCTATCCATCCATATATACATACACAAACATACATACATAATACACAAATACCAGCCAACCCATCCATCTATCCATCCATACATATATATACACATACATACATACATAATACACAAATACCAGCCATACCTACATATATACATACATACATATACAAACACACATACATAATACACACACTAGCCAACCCATCCATACATACATACATTCATCCATCCATACATACATACATATGCATACACATACATACTTACATATATACATAATGCACACAGCCCATCCATCCATTCATAGTACAACATATATACATACAACATACATGCATGCACACACTCCAGCCAACCCACTCATCCATCCATCCATCCACTCATCTTTCCACCAACCCTTTCATCTAGCTGGCAGCCTGTCCATTTATTCATCTACCCACCAACTCATCCACTCACCCACACATCCACCCATTCATTCATCTCCCCACCAGCTCATCCATTCACCCAGAAATGGCCCAACCCACCCATTTGTTCCTTCTCCCATTCATTGGTTGTCTACCCATCAGTCTCCCAGCCCGCCCATTCATTCATGCATATATGCATGTCTCCACTCTTATCATTTATCCTCATTGCTGCAAGGGCCCACAAGCCACAGGATGCCCATGGACTCCAGACGCTTAAAATGTCAAGGAAATGGGGCTGGAGAGATGGTGGTGGCTCAGGGCTTGCTGCTCTTGCAGAGGACCTGGGATCTGTTCCTAGGAACCATCCATGAATCCAGTTTTAGTAGATCCCTTACCCGCTTCTGACCTCCACAGGCACTAGGCACACACGTGGTGCACACCCGGGTAGGCAAAGCCTCTTCACACAGAAAACAATTCTAAAAAATATCAAGGAATTGGTGGTCTCCGGATCCTCCAGGAGGGAACTGCTCTTCTGGCATGGAGATTTTAGCTCCACATTTGAACACTCATTTCTAGGACTGTGAGACAAGAAATTCCTGTGATTGTTAGGCCTCCAGGTGTAGGGCAGTGTACAACCACAACCAGTCAGTAACTAACCTGCCACCTTGTGGGCTAGCCCAGTGCATGAGCTAACAGATGACGGGTGCTAAGCTGTACAGTCGACACTGCACCCGTGCGTGAACCCAGCCAAGACTCAAAGGGCCATCCAGCTGAGTTCAGCCCAGATCCCTGACTCACACCATCCTGGGATAAAAGATATCTCATCTAAAGCCTGTGGTGGTATATATATTAATATTTAAAATTCAGTGACATAGGCCACAGACTTACATATGCTGGCTTGATATAAAAATCCTTTATTGACACATTTATGGTTTCCATCAACTTTCTACTAGTGTATATTAGTTATAAAAGTTCCAGGTCTCATCATGACCCTTTTACCTATATAATTATCACCTCGCCTTATCTTTCTTCCCACCCACCCCCACTCCTGCTGTTTCTTTGAAGTGCTCCTTCTCTTTTCTTTCTTTTCTTTTTTCTTTCTTTTTTTTTTTTTTGAATTGGCAACACAGTGTTAGGTTTACATGTGGCATTTCCAAGTAACACAAAGTAACACGTTTTTGTTGCTTTTTCTTCCCCGCCCCTGTACCTGCCCCCCCCCACCTCGGATTCATCCACCCGCCCCATCGCTTCCTCTCCTCCTGTGTCTTGTGTGTCCTCTGGCCTCTCCAGTGTCCTCCGGCCTCTCCTGTGGTCTCCTCTCTGTCTCACAGATGGTGTCCACATCCCCCCCCCACCTCCACACACACCCAACTTACTGCTGAGCCTGTGAGCTAGGATCCTCGTGTGAGGGCGTGAACATTTTGTCCTCTTGTGCCTGGATCATCTCACTCAGCACACACTGTCTTGTTCCCTTCTTTTCCGGCAAGATTTGGGGTTTGGTTTTATGAATCAAATTCTGTTGTGTTCTAGGTCAGCTAGGACGGCATGGTTTCTTAAAAACAAAATTTCCCACCTTAATTCCATGGTTTATTTATACATCACCCATTTACTACTATTCATTTGTTAAATAGAACTACCAGCCAGGTGTGGCGGTTCACCCCTTAAACCCCAGCACTTGGGAAGCAGAGGAAGGCGAGCTCTGTGAGTTTGAGGCCAGCAGAGTGAGTACCAGGTTGAAGGTATGTGGTGATGTGCTGAGTCTCTCTGTCTGTCTCTGTCTCTCTCCATGTATACATGCACACACATACATATATAAATACATACATATGCATATCATGCATATATGTCATATCCATTCCCTGGAACCCCAGAACTCTGACCCTCACTACGTAGATACTTGCACCCCATGCTTATGGCTGGTCTGTTCACAATAGTGAGGGAAGGGAGCCCCACTTCCTCAGGCATCTGTGCACGCTCTCTTCCCAGTGTGCCTGGTTGAGAGCCTGTGGAAGTTCAGAGGAATGACTCACAGGGCCCAGCTAGCACCCAGCCTGAGGGGGGACTTGAACCCTTGCAGTTTAAACCCCTCCCCCAGCCTTGGTGTGCCACATTTCCGGCACATCGGCGAGTTCACGGCCCACCCAGAATGAGCAGCCATTTCTGCCCGTTTACACTCAGGACGATGAGGCTGGGCAAAGTAAGCTTCCTTCCTGAAGAAGGACGACAAAGGGCTGCGACCACGGCTTTCAAACTCTCCTGCCTCCGTCAGTGGCTGTTTGGGGGCCTAATGTAGGTGAGGTCAGGCCCCACAGGGCTCCTCTCTGCCTGGCATTCCAGGGACAGCCCCGCCCCCGGCCCCTCCCCCGTAGCGCCCCCCCCCCCGCCCCCAGCGGCCCTGGGTTGGGCTTGTCCCAGGCCTACTTGAGGCTGCTCCAGGCAGAGTCGAGAGGCGGTCGCCTCCGGTGACCCCGGAAGAGGCACGGATGAAGCATGCTTTCTCTCTTAGAATGGAAATGGTTAGATGAGAGCATAAATAGCAGCCTGCACGGACCACGCTCTAAATGACAATTTCACGTCCAGCTTCAATACAAAGCTAATGTCAAGGAAACGACCTCTGGGGCACAAGTGTCTCATGCTGTCTTCTCACCACTGTGGGAAGTGGATCCCACCCCTGTGCCCCAGAGATTGCACCCTCTACCACAGCAGTGAAGGGAGGAGACAGCTCCGCTTGCCCTCGCGGCCCTCTCAAGCACTGGTGGGGTGGCTCGTGTGGACTACCTCACCTCGAACTTTCTTTGAGCCGCTGATGGCTACCACTCTGTCATGGCGCTAATTTCTCCTGTGTTGCTGTGACTAACACCTGAGAAGGAACCTGCGGGAGGAGGGTCTGTCTTGGCGCACAGTCAGAGGGCGCAGTCTGGCGTGGCGTGGCTGGAAGGCAGGCAGTAGATGTGTGAGGTGGTCGGTCACACGGCATCAACAGTCAGGAAGCAGAAAATGGCAGATGCTGGGTTCACCTCACCGTCTCATTTCTGTGCGGCCCAGGACTCCAGCCCGTGAACCAATGTCGCCAACATTCAGCGCAGATCACCCTCCTCGATCAGCCTGTTCTAGAAAGTTCCTCACAGGTGTCCCCAGAGACTAACCTAACCTAGAGATTTCTTCATAGGTGTGCTCAGAGGCTCACAGTCTAGATCTTGTCAAGCTGACAATCTATTAACCATGGAGGTCCCCGTGTGGCTGTTTTCGGGGGAGCTGCTACCTCTCCTCTCCATTACAGATGGGCTTTGCTGAGATTTTGTTTCCCTCTTTGGAATCTAAAGCAGGTTATGTGCAGCCATGTCTACTCCCCGCCCTCCTAGATGCTGCCTGCCTCCTGCCCTGGTCCAGCCCAGACCCCCTCCCTGCAAGCCATGTCTTGCTCATCAGGCAACGACAGCAAACCGCTGCTTGAGAAAGGCCTGTGGTAGTGGTACTTCTCAGCGTTCCATGACCTGGGACTTGCCACCTCAATGGCAGAATCGTTCTCTCGCCAGAACCTTGAGACAAACTCAGAGACGTCTCGAGCAGAATGGAAGTGCCCACTGGCTTAGCTTAGGAGACACGCCGCGGTCGCCTGCGGTGGTTAGAATTCAGGGCAATGAGGGACGCTGTTGACTTGGGGGTGGGAGGAACCATGCCCAGATCGCAGTGGAAGGCATGAGGACCAGCTATGGCAGTAGCACGCAGCCTTGCTGGCCGACTCCCCCTACACCAGGCACAGAAGTGCTGCTAACCTCTGTGAGAAAGCAGCTGTTCTTACCCCCATTACACAGAAGGGAAACTGAGGACGCCTTTGTTCTTGCTATTCCTAAGCCGGGTTTTCCAGCATGCTCCAGCCTTTCCCTTCACCTGCGACACCTTCCTGTGTGTTCTCCGCAGGGCCCTAACTAAAGCACAAAGGGCGAGCGGAGAGTGGGTCCCTTGTCCCACAGCTTGGGGCGTTGTTCGTGTCCAGCCCTGGACTCTGCCCTCTGTCCCCAAACCTCCAGCTTTTTCTGAGACTCTCCAGGGGACAGGTTTACGCCTCTGTCCTGGAAACATTTAGAGATGTCTAGGGACATTATTCATTGTCACGGCTGGGGAGGGCTGTCGCCAGCATCTGCTGGGCAGAGGCTAGGGATGCTGTTAGATGCCCAACAATGGAGAAGACAGTCTACCACCCAGGACGAAGGACTAGCCAGCTCCGCGGGTCAAGTGCCAGAGTTGAGGTGGCCCGCTTGAGGCTCCGGGGCCCAGCTTTGTCCTTGTCTCCCCGTGGCTGGTCCCTAGGATGGACCTTCTATTTCTGAACACCTCCCGAATCCTCAGAGCTTGCTTGTCACCCCACTTCATGCCTGCCACCCGCCCGCCTGCCTGTGGCATTCATGGCTCTTGCTGATCCTGGTGGCTTTGATGGAGGGACACCTGTTTCCTGTCACCATGCCCCAGCCCACCCCCCTACCCTGTGCAGAGGGACCAAGCCGTATGTCCTCCTTTCTACAGGGCTACAAGGGTATGAACTTGGCCGTTTGTGGGCTAGCACCAGCTACAGTGACCATGCTCTGCCAAGACACTAAAGAGACCCCCATGTCCTTGGTAGAGGTCTTGTCCTAGGACACGCTGTCTAGCCTGTCCACCCACACACTTTTACCACAGCATTAATTTCAGGCACCCAGAGGTTCTGTTCCTTAGCGTCCCAGTGTGGGGGTAGACCTGGCAGTGGAGAAAAGGATTCTGTGACCCATGCCTAAAAATACAAGTATTAGCCAATTGTCAAATATCATTCAACTGTGACAGCTGACGGCCCAACGCAGACAACAGGCCCCTGGCAACAGGCCTGGCTCCTTGGGAGTCTTTCACTCCGGATATTAGGATGGATCTAGGCCGGCTTCTGGCAGTCCGCTTCACGGCTCAGTATTCGGGGTTCTGGGCTGGGGCACAGGCTGGCTCCCGATCCGTGGGAAGAAGAGTGAAAGGCCCTGGGCCCGGTCAGCTGGTCTCCTTTCTTCAGGCTTCCACCCCCTACTGAGGCGTCCCTCCTCCTGAGAGGAATGAAGCTTCCAAAGTACACTTCTGCTGGAGCAGGGGCCAGGAGGTTAAGTCCACACAGACTCACCCCAACTTGGGTTCTCAGTAAAAAGCAGCCCCCTTCCTGTCTCATCTACTGGAGAAGAGGGCTTTGGGTCAGTCAGACAGAACCCTACCACCTCAACCCTGTCTCTGCCCGACTAAATTGAGCCCTGCCCTTTGGGCCTTGAGAAGTCCTTTCTTCCACAAAGCATTTCCCAAGTTTTCCCTTTCTGCCGGGGCTGGCAATAATCACTGAATCACCGCTGGCCTGGTGGCCTGTGTGGCCGGGTGGCTCCCAGGGACGCTTCAGCAACATATGTGCACACTGTACCATGTTCTTGGCATGGTGGGTCTTGAGGAGATTCAGTGGCTTATCAAGGACAGCAGCTCAAGTCCCAGCTCTGCTCCTATGAGATCCTGTGGCCTTGAGTGTGACCCCTCCCCCCCAACCCCCAATTTCTCACCTTTGAAAGGAACGCAGTCCTGACATGGTGGCACAGGCCTGCAATCCCAGCACTCAGGAGGCTGAAGCAGAATTTTGAATTTGGGGACAGCCTGGGCTACATAAAATGGAGATATCGCAATGCCTGGTTCGTGGGGCTCTTGTCACTTGTCAATGCCAAGAACAACACTACTGTCACCACCTGAAATGCTGGCTTCCGCTGTTATCAGCTTCAGGCACTGAGAGTCTAAGGTCTGACTGCATCGTTAGTATGTCTCAGAGGCTGCACTGAGTGCCCCGCCCCCGACCCCCAGTCCCAAAGCACTGACATCGTCACCCCAGTTCTGAATCTGTTATTCCTGATGTCTACAAGAAGATGGTCATGGGACAATGGAGGCACATGTTAGACTCCTGCATGCGACCAGGGACCGTGAGCCACTTGCAGAGGTCAGGAGAGTCGAGGAATGGATTCTCTACGAGTCCCTCAGGACAATCCAGGTCCAGTGATGCCTTGGTCTAGACCCCAGTGATGCCTTGGTCTAGGCTCTCGACTCTTGACCTACACAAGAACAACCCCCACTGCTGGAAGCCAGCCAGTTTGATTTGTTATCACCAGCCTTAGTAAACGAAGCACGCTTGTCCCAGCTGTGGGATCCTCCAGTGTCCCCACCCCCCCACCCCCCAGGGACAGGGGGACAGATGGAGCAATGGGTGTCTGGTAGGTGTTGAATTAACATCACTGAAACCTGAAATTCAAAGAAACCTCAGAGAAAGGAACACAGAGGTGGGAAATACAGAGTACTCCCAGCCAGCTAGAGGGACCCACCATGGATCCCAAAGTGAGGAATTCGTGTTTCTAGACAGCATGTCGAACCTAGCACACCACGACACAGAGTCTCCAGCAGCACCTAGCACATAGCTGTTTCTGGAATTTGCCATGGTGGGAACTGAGGGAGAAATGGAGGCCTGTTTGGTTGTAGGGGGGCCTGGGCTTTGGAGGGATCGAGCAGGGTGCATACGGTATGAGCTTTTTGCACTTCTGCCAGATACCATGAGGACTACGGTTGTGTTGGCAAAGGCAGGAAGGACTCTAGGGAGCGCTGGACCAAAATGGACTCCAACAGTCATCCACGAAACCTCCCTTCAGACCAGCTGAAGGGCTTGCAGCTTCCAGCAAGCGCTCTCTCCTGAGACCATCCTCCCGAGCTCTGGTGTGAGAGATGGGTCAACCCAGGTGAAGCCAAGGAAGCTACAAGAGGTGCAGGTGAGGGGAAGGAACCCCACCACGGAAGGCCTCACCGGGGGGGGGGGGGGCGGGGCAAGCGGACAGAGATGCAGGTTTTCTGGGCGAGAAAAAGAGAGTCATTGGCTCACTTAGGAGACAACAGGCTGCTTTCAGCCTTGTGCTATTGGGTAGGCCCTGCTGAGCACCAAGGGACACTTCTCTCTGTGTCCCCACCTCCACCCAACACAAGCTGGGGAGCCAGCTTGCCGGAATCAGATGGCAGCCCACGCTCAGCCAGTGTCAGACCCAGGATTTGTTACTAATTCTTCTGTCCTTGGATCCCGGGGACATTCAGCGTCATGGTGGAAACAGAACTCACCAAGCTCACAGTGTACCCGCTCACGCCCCGCCCACCCGTGACCTTCCGGAGGCCACCTTAGTTTGTTTGGGTGGTTGGTTACACTTACAGGAAAATAGATGCTAGCCCTGGAGGCCAGTTAAGCATCCTAACTGAGGGTGGCTTCACACTGCCCCTGTCCCCCAGGCTCTGAGCCCGGAAGGTCCCCAGACCAGCATCTCCTAAGAGCCTTTGGGGTCTTCCCTCCACAGATCATGCCCTAAATCTAGCCCCTTGTGGCCCTCAGTCCTTTCACGAGCATGATGACTGACCGTGACATTGCTCCTTCCCCCACTCTCTTAGATCAGGGTGACCTTTCACCTCTACTTCAATGAATGCTGAATCAGCAAATACAAATACCCATGCCATGCAAGCCCCACGCTGGCTGTCAGGGTGGGCACGGAGAGGTCAGCCCGGCTTCCCAGAGGAGGTGGCACCTAATGAAACCATGGGCTGAGTGGCATGTTGACCAGACAACAACTCAGACTTGAGTGGCGTTCTGTTACAGCTGCCCTTAGGTTCTAGAAGGGATAGAAGATTGGAAGGAGCCAAGATTCCTGGTGGCCTCATTGCTTCTGACCAGCCTGAGTCCCAGAGGCCGTTTAGCCTTCAGGAAGATAGTGAAATTAGAGAGGCATCAAGAATTGTATATATATCACGACTATCTATCTATCTATCTATCTATCTATCTATCTATAGTATATATTGTATATATAATGTATATAGCTATAATATATATAATATAATATAATATAATATAATATAATATAATATAATATATATACATGTGTGTGTTTATTATTCTATGATATATATGTATTTATATATTTATACCATATGCATGTGATTATTTCATATATATCTATCATATATGTTAAACAAGAATTATTTGAGGGTAGATAAACATATAGATAGATAAACAGATACAACACTGATAGATATATCAGCTATATCAGATACAAACATAGATAGATACATACACTGATAGGCGATTGATACATACATACACAACACATACATGCCCATGTATGTACATGTGTGTATGTGCATTTGTGTGCATGTGTGTGCATGCATGTGTACATGTGTATATATGCATGTGTGTATAGCATGTGTTACATGTGTATATATGCATGTGTGTATAGCGTGTGTGTGTGTGTGTGTGTGTGTGTGTACCTTGCGTGGCATGTATGTACATGTGTGTATGTGTATTTGTGTGCATGTGTGTATGCATGTGTACATGTGTATATATATGCATGTGTGTATAGCATGTGTGTATAGCATGTGTGTGTGCACGCACACGTGTGTGTTCTGGAGCTCACTGATTAGGTTAGCCTGACTGACAACTAAACCCCAGGGATCTTCATGCCTCCCTTCCCATCATCCCTCGCTGGGATTACAAGCACAGGCAGTCACCATTACCTTTTCCCCAACATGGGTTCTGGACCCACGGCCCAGGTGCTCACACCAGCACAGTATGCTCCTGACCAACTGAACTCTCTCTGCAGCCTCATACATGGCGTGTTTTAAACATACAGAAACTACTGGACTGTGCAGCATCTTCTGAGCATGGACAGTGTTCTGCTCTCTGCTTCCACATTGTCATGGACCTGAGGCTGGAGTTGAGGCTTCTGCCCCACCCCACTGCACCCCGTACACACACACACACACACACACACACACAGGTCTTTCCTAGGCAGGAGACATAGGCTCTGCAAGCCCTGGGCCGGAACCTGTTTTACCACATTTGGCCTCAGTAGGTTGGTCTCACCACTAGCCTCTGACTCTGGGGTTGCTAAAATGACTCCCTGATGCCCCGTATGTGAAGCCCTGTGGGAGCCCACAGAGGGGGAGCAATAACCTCGGGTTCCCTCTTCCCCTGGCCTGCTTTCAAAGCTGGCCTGTCTTTATTCTGAAGAACACAGCATGGTACCTGGCACCCAGATGGAGCTGAAAAGACGCCCCGAGGACTGATCTGACCCCTGGGAGGCCAACCACCCAAAGGACCCGGTGGATAAGTAATCCTATTTTGAAGCCTTCTGCTTCCCTGATTATAGGCAAAGTAGGATGCTGACCTCTCCTGACCCCTCCCCTCCCAGGAGGCTGTAAATCCTGCCAACGGGTGATCAGATAAAAAAAAACGTTTTCTTGTGAAGTTTTAGCGTCCTCTTAGACAATAAAGGCAACCCTTTGGCCCCCTCACCTCATCTCACGATAAAGTCAGGCCTCAGTGCAGGGCAGATCGGAGATCACAGGAACAGCTGCTCGAGCAAAGGCAGAAGATAACGGGTTTTGGAGAGGAGAGCTTCAAACGACGACCGACGGGGTTGGGCTCGCATGGGATCCCAGCTCTGTCACAGTCCCCGATTAACTTCCTTAGCAACACAAATCTGATTTGGGCACCAAAGGGGAAAATTAAAACCAGACACCGGACATGAAAGGCTGTGGTCTGTTGGGTTTGTGTGTGTATGTTTGTCCGTGTGTGAGCCTTTTCTCAACAAGAAATAAGAACGTGTTCCCAGGAGGAATCCTGCTTTCAGCTAGGTGAAGCTTGGGGGGTGGGGTGGGGGGCGTCGCCATTCCCAGCAGTGCATACTGTCATTTTACAGCAGTGCAGCCGGGAGATTTTGCTGGAAGAGGCCTGGAATGGATTCTTTCTTTCTTCATCACCCTCCCTCTCTCCCCCTCCCCCTCTTTCCCTCCCTCTCGCACTCCTACCTTCCCTCTCTCCCACCTTTTCCTCCTTCCCAGCCTTGAGGTGACCAGACTTCCTCCACCACAAGCTCAGAACAATGGGACCGAGATCTTCAAAACTAGGAGCCGACACAAACCTTCTCCCTTTAAAAGTTGATTTCTCTTGAGTATCTATCACACGAGTAGAAAACTAACACAGCCTTCTAACACCACCACCTTGGGAGTGAGGATTTTAGTGTATAAATCTGGAGGAGAAGAAAAAAAAAATTAGGCCATAGCGAACCCCTACACCAACAGATAGCCCTGAACTGCCGTTATGTCCGAACTTCAGAACAGACCGTCATCCAAAATTCCCAGGTCAAACTGCCCAGCCTTGCATACCTGAGGAATCTGCCTGTTCTCATGGGTTGGTCACCTTCCTCTTCTGGTGGAGGAATGTGTCACACGGGGACACGGTGTCCTTCTGATCATTCCCAACACTCGCAGGCACCATCTCTTCACCACACACACTGCTGGAAGGCAGTCCTAGGGTGGGGGGAGGCCACCAATGGAATGACAAGAGGATAGAAGAGGTAGTGGGGGTGAAGTTGACAGTCAGACAGCTTTTTAATATTCCATAGAAACAACAGCAGACGAGGCTATGAAAAGGGAGGGACTATCTGAAAGCAGTCTTTCTGGAAACCGGTCAAGAAGACAGAGTTAGCATTAAAAGAAACTGTAAGTCAGTCACCGGTGGCTCGGGTGGGAGAGTGCTTTCCGAGCATCCACAAAGCCTTAGGTTCGACTCCCAGCAAAGGATAAACCAGTGCGGTGTTGGAACACACGCCTGCTCTCCCAACGCTAGGGAGGTAGAGGCGGGAAGATGGGCTCAAGGTCATCCTCGGCTACAGGACCAGCCTGAGGGTGTAACCTGGGCTACATGAGGTCTTGTCTCAAATAAATAAATAAATAAGTCAGGGGAAAGAGGGGAAAGAGGGCGATGCTAACCCCAGCAGCCCATGAAGACAGACCCGCACATGCTCATAAACCAGACCCAACCGCAGCTTGCTGTGGAAGCTGATAGTGTTCTGAATGATACAGCCACGGCACTTTAACCCAGCACTCAGGAGGCAGAACTCTGTGAGTTCAAACCCAGTCTGGTCTACATAGAGAGATCCAGGACAGCTAGTACTTCACCTATTCTACCTGTAAAAACAAGACAAGGAGGAAAAAAACAAAATAATCCTCGAAGGAGAGAACCGAGGTTCATGAGTTCTTCTCTGACCTCCACCCACTCGCACCGCCCCCACACACATTCACATACGGGGCATCAGGGAGTCATTTTAGCAACCCCAGAGTCAGAGGCTATTGGTGAAACCAACCTACTGAGGCCAAATGTAAACTAGAACATCAAAACCTAAAACAGGTTCCGGCCCAGGGCTTGCAGAGCCTATGTCTCCTGCCTAGGAAAGACCTGTGTGTGTGTGTGTGTGTGTGTGTGTGTGTGTGTGTGTACGGGGTGCAGTGGGGTGGGGCAGAAGCCTCAACTCCAGCCTCAGGTCCATGACAATGTGGAAGCAGAGAGCAGAACACTGTCCATGCTCAGAAGATGCTGCACAGTCCAGTAGTTTCTGTATGTTTAAAACACGCCATGTATGAGGCTGCAGAGAGAGTTCAGTTGGTCAGGAGCATACTGTACGTGGTATGTGTATGTGTGGTCAGAGGACAGCATGCACAAGTCAGTTTTACCTTCCAATACGTGGGTCCCAGGAAGAAACTCAGTGGTGAGTGTCTTTACCTGCCGAGACTTGTAAGAGTAAAAGGAGAGGGGTGACGGTGAGGAGCATGAGAACAGCTCAAGCCGACCCTGTGTGCGGAGAGGACTGTGCAATAACGCAACAGAAAGGAAGCGGAAAGACCATCACACAAGAACACCCTTTAAAAACAATTTATTTTCAGTGTATGTGCAATGATGTTTGGCCTGTCTGCCTGGCTGTGTGAGGGTGTTCCAGACGGTTGTGAGCTGCCATGTGGATGCTGGGAATTGAACCCAGGCACTCAGGAAGAGCAGTCAGAGCTCTTAGCCATCTCTCCAGTCCTCAAGGACACTTTTTAAAAGAAGAGAGCAAACTTCGTGCTGAAACAATGACCTGCATACTGGAGGTCACTGACCAAAAAGAACTAGCGCCTAAGCACAATCTTTCAAACCCATCACCTTCCAGAGAAAATGAACTAGCTGGATGTAGTGGTGCACGCCTTTAATCCCAGCACTCAGGAGGCAGAGGCAGGAGGAACTCTGTGGGTTCAAGGCCAGCCTGGTCTAGAATGAGCTCCAGGACAGCCAGGGCTACACAGAGAAACCTTGTTCTGAAAAACTAAAAACAACCATAGGAAGGAAGGAAGGAAGGAAGGAAGGAAGGAAGGAAAGAAGGAAGGAAGGAAGGAGAGAAGGAGAGAAGGATGGAAAGAAGGATGGAAGGAAGGAAAGACGGAAGGATGGAAGGGAAGAGAGGAGGAAGGGGGAAGGAAGGAATTCCTCTGAGTACTTAGCAACACAGAGCACATAAAGAAAATCTTGTTGCTTCCAGGTTTTCCAATAGAACAACGTGTGGCAGAGGTGTCATGCCCATGTCAACGTGCACTATGCAACAGAGGAAGTTGTGTCCGAGAAAGCCAGACTTTCCAGAAGGGGAAGTGTGTAAACAGAGTCACCAACCTGTGGTTCCCAGAGGTCATTGCTGCAGAGTCCTCCTGCGGAATCTGACAGATGGGAAGGCGCAGAGGGCAGGTGACCCACGACCCAACACGGGACCATGTGGTCACACAACACAGGACTGTATGGTCACACACCACAGCCTACGAGAGGGTTGCTGACCATGCACTAGCAAGGCACGGCAACAGTGAAAACAAAGAAAGCCGAAGAGGGAGATAGGAAAAGCATTTGCAAGCGAGGAGCAGCTCCTGTGCAATCCCAGCACTCCAGAGGCTGAGGCAGGGGGATGGTGAGTTCAACCCCAGGTTGGGTTACACAGCAATACCTTGTCTCATGAAAAAAAAAAAAATCACAGATCAAAATTGGAACCACTGTCATCACCATCACCACTTGATGGGATATAAAAGAGAGAAAGGGATATTAGTGAGTGTGGCACAGCGGCGTGGGGGAAGGGGGGTACCTAGGCGGGCCCAGGCCAAGGCACCTCTTCCCCCTGAAGGACCACGCACACACTGACATGGTATAGAATAGAGTTTATTCAGGGAAGAGGATGGGAGTTAATGGTATAGTGGAGGCAGAGAGAGAGAGAGAGAGAGAGAGAGAGAGAGAGAGAGAGAGAGAGAATAGAGAGAGTAGAGAGGAGTGGAGGCCAGCCATGACCACATGGAGAGAGGGGGGAGGGGAAGAGAGCCCAAGAGGTGCAGAGAGGTGAGAGTGCGATGAGAGAGAGCGAGGAGGGGCAGGCAGTCCCTTTTATAGTGGGCCAGGTATATGGGGTGGGGCATACCTGGCTATTGCCAGGTAACTGTGGAGCTTGGACAGAATGCCAACATTCCCCAGTATTTGTTTAATTAAAAAAGAAAAAATTAAAAAGAGGTGACGGCGAAGCAGGAATAGGGTCATCGTGGTGACATCTGGCTGCTTCATGCTGACATTGGGGGCGATGTGTCTCTGGGGAACCTAGAGAAAGGGGTATGGGGGATGTTTGTCCAGTCTCAGGAGAATAGGCTGCTTTCTTGTTGTCCAGGGTCTGTGGAGCCATCTGAGGATAGGTCAAAACAGGTCCAGTAGAAGCTGTCGTGTCTAGAGAAGCTGAGGAGATTGGAGCATCTGAAGGTTGCTTCTCTGGAGCTGGCAAGGGCCTGGACTTGACACGATGTTGAAACACATTGGTATAGGCAGGGAATAAGATTATGTACATTTGGGAGAAAGGAAAATTTTTCCTTAAGATGTATAATTGAAACCCAGAGGAATCCCACCCTTTGGAATAGGTAGTAAGTGGGAACTTGGGCAGATGTACTTATCTGGATGGAGTCTATTTGGTCCATGAGCAGTAGGTCTGGGTAGGTTTCCTGTAGCTAACAAGTTTACTAAAGAGATAACAACATGAGTTAACCACATGAACAGTCTTTAAGATGAGCCTTTTGTGGAGCAGAAGGAACAAGATTGAAAGTTGGATCGTATAGTGGGATATTTATTATCAGAGTTAAGCAAATCTATAGGAACTCAGATGTTAGGACAGTGATAGAGCAAGAAGAGGAAATATGAAGTATTTAATGGAAACAGAGTTTAGGTAAGGAGATAACTGTCTAGCGGTCAATGTAGTCAGAAGTCTGAGGAATAAACAATAACTTAGCAGTAATAGTATTAAAAGGTGACAGATTCCAGTAGCCAGCAGTTCTTTGTGGTCTCTGGTCTCCATGGAGGCTTTGGCTGTCAATCTGGCTTTCAAGCACAGAAGACGCAGGACTTTTTCTGTGGAATGGGATACCCATGACATGAGAAATGGCTTACCTTTGTTTAGCTAAGTCATTTGACTCAAGGTATCCTGTCTTGTCCACTGCACTCCTTTTTTGGGGCAGCATCTGGTAGCAGTGTTGTCCACTGCACTCTTTCTTTGGGGCAGCATCTGGTAGTGGTGTCCACATCTTCTGAGACCTCTTGGGAGAAGCTGTCAGGCCTTTGGGAATTCTGTCTGTCTTAAACTTAATAGCAAACTTCTGACAAGATTGAGCGCGAGATAGGAGAGCAATAGTCAAGAGAGTATAGGAAATGAGAATCTTAAGTAGCTTTGACAGGTTGCATAGGTAGAGGAAAGTATGTTGCTTTATTAGTAAAGAGGCAAGGATCAGAGTAAGAAAGCTGGCAGCAATGGATTAAACCGTGGTGACAGAAAATGAGCTTGTCTACTCGGATTTAGGCTTTATGCAGGCTATGGGAACGAACTAGCTAAGAGGTAGTGGGAACACAGATAGGCGAGGCTTAGGTCCTTTATCATTTACCAGACTGTTAATTTACGGTCGAAGACAAGTAATTGCCCATTGGGTGGTTGGGGTAATTGCTAAATATAAGCCCAGTGTCCTGGAAGAATATATTAGCAATACTGCACAGATAGGCTAAAGGCCCTGGCCGTCGCGAAGGCCTCTAGGAGCTGGGACGTTCCCGGAATGTCGGAAGAAGTGCCAGACCTGGTCCAGGATTTCTAGGCCGCTGTAAAAGCTAAGGGAGATTCCGAGTCACTTCTGAGTGAGGGGGCACCCAAGGGATTAGTTGTCCTATAGCTGGAAAGCCAGTCGTGTATGAGAAGCAAGCCTTAGTTCCAAAAGAAGCTGGCCAAACTTCATTTGAAGGCTAAGGCTTGGGAAACTGGAAATCTGAGTAAAGTGGCAGGTGGGACGGCTATGCAGTGATGCAGGTACAGGCACCTGCCCGCAGGAGCAGAGAGGCGGCAGCAAGAGGCGTGGCTCTGACTTGCCACGCTGTAGCGGCTGCAGGATTTAGTATTACATGCAGCCTTAGTGAAGTTGAGCTGGCCGTGGGCTGCGGCCGGCACGACGGGAGACCTGTGCTGGACCGAGGCCCGCAGCAGCAGGGAGCACCGCGAGAGCTGGGCATGGGCTGCGGTGGTGCGACAGGGGAGAGGGAAACCACCACCACCACCATCATCACCGCCACCATCACTTTTTGAGAAATGGGGCCTGAAGTACCCCACAATAACCCTGATACCAATATGCAACTGAGGATGACCTTGAACCTCTGACCCTCCGACCTTTAGACACCAAGTGCTGGCATTATGGGTTCCAGTCACCACACTCAGTTATATGTGGCTGCTTGGGGTGAAACCCAGGGACTCATGCATAGTAGACAAGTACTCTCTAAGGACTGAGCTACCGCTGGGGGGGGTGCAGCTCAGTGGTGCAGTCTTTGGGCAGTACGTATGAGGTCCTGGATTTAATCTCAAGCATCAATGAAAAAAAAATCGTGGCAACCATTGAGTTGATGGTACACTGATAACTGGGCCACAGACACAGTGGTGACGGTATTATTGATGTCACACGATTGGGTGATCGTGGAGGGTTTAAAGTGTAATCTCTTTAAGGCCCGGGCCATCAGGACATGAAGAAAGTAGATCAAAGGTAACAGAAGTAAAAAAGAGCTTTGGCACAAACCCAAATTAGCAATTTCAGTTCCAACTGCTGGAGCCGCTTGCTTTGGCATATTACAGATGCTCTAACTCTGCACACTGAAAGGGCCTACCTAGCGCAAACACACCCCAACCAGCAGAGGTAAACTCAAAGGCTTGAGTGGAAGGGCCTCACACCGGAAAAACCGCGGAAGAGAATGAAAGAACGCAAAAATCTTCATGAGTTTGAGATAGAAAAAAAAAAAGAAAGAAAGAAAGTCTTAGACAGGGTGAAGAGACTATTATCCAGCAAAGGAAAAAGAAATGATCAATTGGACTTCATCAAGCTAACCACTTCCTGCATTAAAAATTAAAATTACCATTAATGTTCACTTAAAATAAATGGATTTTTATGAAATTTGAATTAGGCCTCAATAAAGGTGCTATACATTTTAAAATAAGGATAAAGTGATATTACTAAAAAGTAGCTTCCTTATTGTTTGAACTTCGGAAACTGGAAAATGCATGAAGACTTGTGAATTCCACACAGTCAGCGTGGAGAGAATGCTCTAGAACCCGGCCTTCCTCCGTGCAATAATAAAGTAACAAAAGTTTTTGAAAGAATGAGCAAAAGACTTGGCCAAAGGAAGGCCCGGGACCGGATACGACACCACTGCAAACCCCGCAGAAGCAGCTGCCCCCTGAGAGCACCGAGAGCAGATGGTGTACGGCGTCGCTGGCAGTGTGGCGGGCTCTCTCGTGCACTGCTGGTGTCCTGTAGACAGCAGCAGACCCAGTGGAAAGTTCTTAGGAACTTACAGCTGACGTAGCTCCTCACGATTCCACTCCCAGGCCCTTCCCAAAGAGAAATGGAAATGTAAAACCTTACAGAGACACACAGTGGGATGGGAATGTGTCTGTCTGTCTGTCTGTCGTTACTGTAACAGGTGCCTGGGATGGGTCAACTAGGAAGGATCAAGGGTTCTGACACTCGGGCTCAGCATCAGAGGACTCGGCTCCTTGCTGGTGGGTGGCATTGCTCTGGAGTCTGTGGCAAGCAGTCCATCGTGGTGGGGACCTTGTGGTGGCATGAAGCTGCTCACGTGGTGGAGGCCAGGAAGGGGGAGGAGATCGAGAGGGGGGGCGGGGGGGGAGGGAGAGGGAAGCAGAGTCCCACAATCCTCTTCATGGACAGGTCTCCAAAGACCAGACTCTCCTGCTCTGTCCTTCTCGTAAATTCCCCGACTCCCTGTAGTGTCACCCAGAAGGCAAGGAAGGAAGGAAGGAGAACTGAGGCAGGCAAAGGCTTTACTTTGGTGACAGGGAAAGTCTTGGGACCATTCTACATCCTGAAGAGAGATCCCGGGGTCACAGGGGTGGTGGGTGGGGGTGGTGGTGAGGGGGGATGGGGTGAGGGTGCTTCACAGTTGGAAATTTCCAGCATGAGAGCACAGGTGGGGGTGGTTGGAGAATGCACTCACAGATCGGGGCTAACTGAGTGTGGTACTGACATAATCAGAGATATAGCTAATGTTTACACAGGACTCCTAGAGCCCTCGAGACTCTGGAGTGCGGAGAGCCTGCACATTAGCAAGGTCACTGGGAGTAGGAGCCCCCAAACAGGATGGGGCTCAGGTGCACAAGAGCTTTGTTTGGTTGAATACAAGGATGTTCCAGGAGAGAGGCCCATCCAGAGATCGCAGGGAGCTTGGTCCCTTCCCTGTGCCTGGCCCTGTGTCTCTTCTGCCCACCCATCCACGTGTGTCTGGAGTCACATCCTATATGACCCATGGCTAAACCGTTTTTCCTGAGCTCTGTGGGCTCCTTCAGAGAAGCAATCAGCTCAGATCAAATCAAATCTCTTTACAGCCATTCAGACGGAACCACAGGTAAAACAACCCGGGGTTGTGATTGTCCTCAGAAAAGGGGGCGGCCTCCGGGGACCAAACATCCCCCCCTCTGCCCCCCGCCGTGGTAATGCGACACTCCCTGAGTAGCTGTGTTAGAGTTGGGTTACAGAGTGCCCAGCTGGTGTCTGCTCAAGGCCCGTGTGTGGGAAACCACACACACAAACACACGTCTAATGCTAACGGTCCCGTGAGAAGCGGTAGGAGAACAGATAATGGGCTCGCCCCTGACAGTGTGGACCAGTCCAGGACAAGGATTTTTGCAAGAAAAGGGAAGTGTCTGGAGTGACCAAGGGGGCAGGGACGCAGGAGCCAGGCTCTCAGTGAGCTGCTGTCCAGCCCTGTGTTTAGTCAGATCCTGGGAGACATTGGTGTGATGGAGAGGCGGCCATGTGGACACCTGCTCCATCCTCAGGAGACTCCTTGCTCCTTTTGGTCACCTCCCGTGTCCCTTCTCCAGAAGTTAGAGCAACCCCGAGGCTAATGCACTTCATGAGAGAGGTGGCTAAGAGGGGTACCCCAGCTTCCTGCTTTATTGTGGGGCAATTATGAAGGGCACCCCAAAGAATCCCAAAGAGAAGCGGTTCTCAACTCCTGGGTCATGGCCCCTTTAGGGAGTGGCATATCAGATATCCTGCACACCAGATACTTACATCACAGGTCATAACAGTAGCAAAATTACAATTATGAAGTCGCAACAAAGTAATTTTATGGTTGGGGGTCACCACGTCACCACAGCCTGAGGAACTTTATTAAAGGTTTGCAGCCTCAGGAGGGCTGAGCTGCCAGTGGATGGTTTGTGAGGTCCAAGGACCACTGGGGTGACTGCAGGGCTGGGCTGGCTTGCTGAGGGTGGGCTGAGCATCCTCAGATCCACTCACCAGAGTCTTCACCGCGTGAACCCACACCCCCAAATCCACAGAGCGAGAGGCAGAAATTGGAGTTCTCCCTGAAAACGTACTTCTATCATCGTTAGTTATGTTGTATCAACTTCACACAATCAAGAGTCAGTTAGGCAGAGCTGGAGAGATGGCTCAGCGTCCAAAGCACTGGCTGCTCTTTCAGAAGACCCGGGTTTGATTGCCAGCACCAACGCAGCCTCACAAAAACCTGCTGCTCCGGTTCCAGGGAATCCAATGTCCTCTTCTGACTTCTGTGGCCACTGCACACGCGTGGTGCACAGGCATACACGGAGGCAAAACACCCATATTTATAACAACAACAACAACAACAGTTTTTAAAAATTAAGGAACTATTTAGGGTGAAGAAGTCTCATTTAAGGGATTGCCCAGATCAGATCGGCCGGTTGTTCCCTGTGTCTATGGGAAATTGATTATCGATTACTGATTGATGTGGGAAAGCCCAGCTCGCTCTGGCTAGTGCAGTTCCTGGGCAGGGCTCCAGGATTATATAAGAATGCTGTTTGAGCAGGAACCAGAGGGGGTGGCGAGGAGACAGAAGGCTGGGCTCCTCCAGTTTCTGCTTCAGTTCCGGTGCCTAAGTCCCTCAGACTGCGGCCGGGGAAGTGTGAGGCGCAATAAACCCTGTGTACTCAGTCAGTGTTGATCACAGCAGCAGAGACGCAGCTAGGCCTTCTCCAGTCTTGCTGCTGATTCTGTGCTCCCTAATGCTGTCTGGTAAAGTGCTGAAGACCGGGAGGCTCAGAGATGCAACTCTTCTTCACAGCCCTGGAGATGAAGGGCCGATGGAGCTGGTTTCTGATGAAGCTTCTCTTCTGGTTCCTTCACACTTCTCCCTGTCCCTCGTGGGGTCCTGTGTGTGTGTGTGTGTGTGTGTGTGTGTGTGTATGTGTGCAAATGTTTCCTTTTTTTATTTTTTATTTTTTTTAGGTCTTTCGAGACAGGGTTTCTCTGTGTAGCCCTGGCTGTCCTGGAACTCACTCTGTAGACCAGGCTGAGCTTGAACTCAGAAATCCGCCTGCCTCTGCCTCCCAAGAGCTGGGATTAAAGGCGGGTGCCACCACGGCCCCATGCAAATGTTTTCTTACACACAGTCATGAGCAGGGGAGTGGGACTCACTGGACAGCTCAGTCAAGGGGGCGGGGCTCACCAGCCGGCTAGTCTAGCTCAAAGGGTCATATCCAGGTTAAGAGAGAGACTCTGTCTCAAAAAATCAAGTAGAGGTGTGACTGAGAAAGACATCCCGATGTCAACCTCTGGCTTCCACTGACATCTTTGTGCATGTGCACACATGTGAAATGTGCACACACATGTCCTCTTACATATGCAAGCGTGCACACACACATACATATCTACACCAGGGGACAGAAAAGGAAGACAGAATTGCAGTGACTGTAAGGCCCTCCTTTAGTCATGTACCTCACTGAAGGCCCCGTCTCTGAAGTCCCAATCAGAGGGTCGGATTATGAGGTATGACTGGTAGGCACACCAGCCGGATCACAGAGTTCCTGGTGGATCTTTTATTTCAAATAGGGTGGCTATTCATTTGGTTTGGGGACCAGTCACATGCAGAGAGGGTTGCCTTAGCCATCCTGGGGACAGAACAGGGCTCTCTTAGCCAGACCCTTTCTCCCCAAGCCTGTCCTTCCCTGCTTTGAAATGCCAGGGACGCGCTGGTCATCTGTCTCTCGGGCCTGGCTGTGAACTCACCCCTCCATGAAGTGTTAAAGTTTAAATCCCCTTGCAGAATATTAATTCTGCCTGCCTCTTTCCTATCCCAGAACCCAAAGGAGCTGATGGTAATTGAGACCCAGCCAAACAGTCCTCTCACAGGCCAGCCTGGGTTCCCAAGGTGTAGGTGCTGTAGAGTGCTTTTATTTGCATTTTAATGGCTTCAAACTCCAAAGCGTTCCCCCCCCCTGAGCCCTGGAGGGGTCTGAACCCTTTCCATTCCACCTGCCGCTGCCTGACACAAAGCCCTGTTTGTGTTCTTGTGGCTGTGGAGAAATGGCTAACCCCCTGCGCCACCTTACCCACCAACAGGCCACAAAAAGCCCAAACATGAGGTGCGGATCAAAACAGGCCAGGCTGCGACTCTGCCAAATCAAACAGAGAGGAAACAAGCCCGAGCCTGCCGAGAAACCAGATTCCCCTGAAATGGCGGCTCCCTGCTGTGTCTGAAAGGCCTGCTCTAATAAAGCAGCTCCGAAAGGCCCAAAGGACCCCCACGGCCCTCGTCCTGACGGAGGTGCCAATAAAATTCTCAGAACATTCAGGCCGCAGGCCGCAGGCCCTGTAGGCAGTGCCCGGACAGACATAAACCAGCTATGAGCAGCTGGGGAGGGGGCGAGAAGAGGCCTGCTCCTCACCAGACCAGACCCACCAGTCAGCAGCCCACAGGCCAGAAAGTAATGGAGAAGCCATTAGGGAGAGGGAGGCTCAGGTAGCCAGACGGGAGGGGGTCTGCTTTCTCTCCGAGCCTCTGCTCCAAACCCAAACCCAAGCTGTTAATTCCATAGGAGCGTCAGGAAGGAGCAGTGGCCGCCAGCAAACACAGGCTCCTAGAGGAATCCAGGCGGAAGCAGCCTCAGGAAACAGACCTAGGGGCTATAAACTCAATTTTGAGGGACTCCGTCTTGAGACACAGTGTCTAGTCCACATTGAAGTGTGTGTGTGTGTGTGTGTGTGTGTGTGTGTGTGGTGTATGCTTGCATATATGTGACTAAGAATCCACAGTCACTGGATATGAGTCATGTGTGTGCACAGCCGGCCCTCTTTATTTGTGGGAACGTGAAACTGTCTGTAGAGTCAGCCACTTGCTGTCAGCTATTTAGAAAACAATGTAGTTAGAAAATAGTATTTTTATCTGTGCACTCCTGAGTATGACAACCTATTTATATGGTGTTAAGAAAAACGGGGTGCACCCCAGCACCCCACGCCTCAGAAACGGTCACCCCAATCACTCACGAGAAACAGTCTTGATGCAAAAAAGCAAGAGGTTTTAATTCCAGAGCCCTGGGGCCACGGCCATCTCCCACGTGGGGTAGAGGACAGTGAACCCTGGGTGCAGAAACATGACTGCTTTTATAGATTTACATCAAAGCCCGCCTATATAAGTCACTCCATAGCTTCTAAGCCAATCAGTTCAAACCATCTGAGCCCGCGCTCTCTAAGAACCAATCAGCCTCCCACAGAGGCCGGATGGGACTTGGTTAAGTTATTTCTGCCTACATGGCTGCCACGCACAGGGTCACGCCAGGTTTACGCACAGCGTCACATGCGTAATTCCCGTTACGCATTTCCTGTTACAAGGCCAGGATTACGTATTCAAAGCCCACCCTCCCCCCACTAATAGTAGGTGTTGGGGACCTAAGAGCCCCCAGGCATGAGCTCCGCAGCCAGTGATTCTGCCAGCCCCAGCAGCGCTTGTCTTTGCCACGGCCGCTCTGTGGAGGCAAGATGGGAAAAGGCGCCAGGGACACTCCCAGAGGTTCGCGGCTGGGACCCTGGAGGCGGGTGTGACCTGCGCACACTTCCAGGCCAAAGAGTGGGCTGAACCTCTGCTCCTTTTGGGGTCACCCAAGACTCAGGCACGAGGGATTCCTAGCCTGCAACCCTATGGGAGTGTGTGTACAGGTGAAATACAAAAGCCACGTCATTTTACATACGGGACTCATATCCGTGGATTTGGATATGCGAGGGGATTTTAGAACCAATGTTCCTTGGATACCAAGGGAAACCATGCAGTAGGCGTGGGTACAGAGAGGGTACATGCACATGTGTGTATGCATGTATGTGTGTCTGTAGAGTTCCCAAACTTAATAAATCAAATATAAGATAGATAGCTAGATTTGGGTTTAGACACATACAAAAAAAAAAAAAAATCCCAAATAGATTTTAATAGAAATATCCTCCAACATTTCATAATGATATACTAAAATATATCTTTGTTAGTTTACAGGCAAAAGTCAACTCGAATCTCTTAGTTTGGCTTATTATATTTAATCTGAAAACAAGCATGACACCCGCTTCCACACCCACACCCCAGTACACAAAGTTGACCTTACAGAGGTTTGAGTGAAGCTCCCGGCCAGCCCAGCTCAGGGCTGTGACACAAATTCCTTGAGGTCATCAGCAGACTGGGATAGAGTCCAGTCTGTCACCTGGAAGAGGGCCAGGAGACTCTCTTGGTGAATATTAGTGGAGAGGGGAAGCCACTTGCCACCTGGACAGTCTGCGCCTTGGCCCTCTACAGTGCCCGTGGCGTGCCGACAGCTCCATAACAGCCTTTCATTTGTGCACAGACAGGGCCACCAGAGGATGAGGCTAGCGAGTGGGGTCTCCAGGGACCCACCCTAGGGCCGCGGTGGGAGACGCCACAGACCTAGTAGAAGATGAGCGAAGCTGCTGGAGCCCCAGAGATCTGTGCCCCTCTCCTTCAGTGTGGCAAACCACACTTCATGAGAGGCAGGGGCTAGCGTCAGAGGTCAGCTTCCAACACTTGGATAAAGACACACAGGTCATCCTGGCACCAGAAAGGTCCATTTAGGCACTTTTGGCCCTGCCTGGGTGACATAGATTAGTTCCTAGTGCAAGGACAGTTTCCTACCTCACAAGAGGAGGATTCAGGGTGACTTTATCTGGCCATCTCTCTCTCTCTCTCTCTCTCTCTCTCTCTCTCTCTCTCTCTCTCTCTCTCTCACACACACACACACACACACACACACACACACACACACACGTTGATAGATAAACCCCTGCCCTCTGTAGAAAGGCTAGGGGACTAAAAGGGACTAGGAAACCGTGGCCATTCCGCCCTAGTGGACCACAGCAGAGCCCACGCAGGGAGAGTCAGCTGTTCATCCAGTGTGCATGCCCACCTCTGTCCACTTCTGGCAAGCTCAGGAAGTCTTCCTGGAGAGAAAGTGCTGGCTCTTTGGAGAAAGAAGAGGAGGGCTGACTGAGCATGCTCACAAGCACAGGCCCCGCCTCCTCAGAGGCAGAAAGGTGAGAGCGTCCAGTCACCCCTAGCTCTTCTGCTTCTGTTTCCCCAGAGGAAGATACTAGATTTAAGATGGAAGGATGAACCTGGCTGGACCAAGAAAGGCAGGCAATGGCAGGGTGCGGGAAAGTGGCTTTTCCGGCCAGGAGCGAGCATGGAGACTGTCTTCACGATGTGTTCTTCGCCTGGAAGGTTCTGTTAGACCCGCTGATGGAGGTGCCTCATGGCAACCGCCACAAAGCCCAAGAAAACAGCCCCTGCAACCCACACTCTGTAGACCCTCCAGGAGGGGGCACTGTCGATCTCACTTGGGCTAGCTCAAGACCTACTCAGTGTGAGCTGTTGTTTTAGTGAAGGCTGCTGGGACACTGCAGCAGTCCCAGCAATCCCAGCATTCCCAGCGGCTTGCAAGCTGCTCACATCAGCCCTCCCTGGCACAGCCCAGTCACCTCTCGCTTCCTTAGGGCTGAACCTAGCCATCACTGTCGCAGATACCATTTACTGAATGTGTCAGGTGCTTTGAACTTTATCCAAACCCAAAAGAGTCCTCTGGCTCTGTGTGTGTGTGTGTGTGTGTGTGTGTGTGTGTGTGTATGTGTGTGTGTGTGTGTGTGTGATTATTCCCATTTTACAAATAGGAGAGGCAACAGGGGCTGGGGAGGTGGCTCAGTGGTTGAGAGCACTGACTGCCCTTCCGAGGGTCCTGAGTTCAAATCCCAGCAACCACATGATGGATGACTCACAACCATCCATAATGAGATCTGATGCCCTCTTCTGGGGTGTCTGAAGACAGCTACAATGATTGGGGCCGTAGCAAGTGGGGCTGGATGGAGTAGGCCAGAGTGAGCAGGGCTGGAGAGTTGGCTCAGTGGCTAAGAGCACCAACTGTTCTTCCAGAGGCCCTGAGTTCAAATCCCAGCAACCACACGGTGGCTTACAGCCATCTGTAGTGAGATTGGATGCCCTCTTCTGGTGTACTTACATTTAATAAAGAAATAAATCTTAAAAAAAAAACACTAAAAAAGAAAGAAAGAAAGAAAGAAAGAAAGAAAGAAAGAAGGAAGGAAGGAAAGGCAGCAAGGCTCAGGCCGTTTAGGCAATAAGCAGCAGCTCACAGGGCTTCTGTCTGTTGGCATGTCCTTCCAGTCCATGCTCCTGCCTCAGCTGCTATCCTTGCATGGAGCTGACCATTCTGGCATCAAGGACATCCTTGGCTAGCTGGTCCCTCATGTGTCATCCAGAGCACTTCAAATAGCCCCACCTTCTCTAACTGAGCTCCAGATCAGCACAGGGTGTTGTGGGGCCAAGTGGAATCCAACCCTTTGCCTGGCCTGAGGGAACTCTATCAGCTTCCCGGAGCAGGGAACACTTCAGAACTGCGAGGGTGGAGGGTTGGAGGAGGGGACAGATGAGCACTCTCCGGCCAGCCGACCGACCATGATGCTTCTTCTGGAATGGGAGGCCCAGAGCGCTGGGCTGCCGGAAGAGCAAGCTCAAGACACACAGCAGGTCCTGCTTTCTTGCTACCTGCTCCAGGGGACAAGCGACAGTGTCCCCTGGAAGGAACAGAGCCCTTCCAGGACAGTGCACACATTTTTTGATGGTAGAACTTCTGTGATCTGGTGGGCAGTGCCGTCCCTGCTCCCCACCCTTCCCCACCTCTCATGATGTCCAGGACAGTCCAAGGAGACAAGACTGCTTATTTCCGCAAACACACGGTGGGCTTTGGGGTCCCCTGCCCTAATCCTGTCATTTTGCCCTGGGATCTTTCACAGAGGCGACTTGGAGCTCAGACTGGGAGATGCCTGGTCTGGCGTGAAGGTCACATGTCACAGCTCAGAGGGACCCTGCTTGAAGGTCCTGAAACAGTAATAATACCAGTTGAGACAGACTCATGGGCCTGACTCTGGAGGCGAGGCGGCAGGGGCGGCTGGCTGGACATTCTTACAAACCTCTTTTAAGTAAAATGTTTTCTGTAGAGGCACAGAGCAGTCAGGCAGCCTGTCCAAGATCACGCAGCCCCTAGCACGCAGAGCCCAGATTCTAGTCTGGAGATGATAGGGTCCAAAGCCTACATTCTCTCCAGACCTGGCCACCCCCTGCAGAGTTCCCACATACCACACAGGCCCCTCTCGCTTTCCAAAACAAACAGGAGCGTTCTGTAGTCCCCATTCTTTCTCGGGCGTGTCATCTGTGTTCCCATGAGACCAGTGTTTCCCGGTTCTTGGTTCATCAACCCTACTTGAGAACTCGGCCGTCCCTAAGCCTCGACTTCTCCCCATCCCCCACCTAATAAAAGCAGCTTCAAGGTCTGCACTGCAGCAGGGCTTCTGGTTAGGAATGACAGCCATCCCTGCCTGCAGGTGCACAAAGGACAGGCTGGGCTCTGTTCCTTCTCTCACTTCTTTGGCCTTACACTTAATCCTTGCGTTGATTGGCCCCAGGCAGGTATTTTCCACCTCCAGGGTCACGGAGTCTTTGCATACTTGTCGGGACAGCGGAGCAACCACGTCATGTGAGCCCTCGAACAAAGAGAACTCAGAGCCCCTTCCCAGACTGCACTGCAGCTGAATGCTGGACTTGTGACCAGCCCCGGGGCCGCCTGGGTCCTACACGCTATGCTTTGTCTGAGGCCAGCCGCTTCTGTCAGGGGGCACAGTTCAAGGTCAGACTTAGAGCAGGAGATAAATGCAGGATGTACCCGCTGCCTCTACCGTAGCCTCAGGGTACTTGTCTCAGGGGCGGGGGGGGGGGGGGGGACTTTGACAAGGTAAAAGGTTCAGATGCCTCCCTGGTCCGGATGAAGGGGCCCATAGCAGCTCTCAGAACTACTGAGTAGCCCTGACTCATGGAGAGTCTCACAGTTTTTTCTGTAGAGTCCTGGACAGAGACAACCCTTGAACCCAGAGTGGAATGCATCCCTGGCAGAGGCCACTGTTCACTTTTCCCTGATCCGGAACGAGCCCGGAGTGCTTTACAAAGTCATTCACTCGGAACATTGGTGCATTGTTTATTCATGTAATCTCCTCACCGGCCGGCTGGCGTCCTCTGGGCTGTCGTAGCTCAAGGCCGGTGGACTCTGGGGAGGAAGAAGTAAGGGTGGCCATGGAGAGGGTTCCACGAGGAAGAAATGGCCAGGCTGTGTCCTCAGTGCTAGCCGGTGTCTGCCACACGGGTGGTCTCTGCAGTGTGCTCAAGGCTGAAGAAAGAGTGGGGAGGGACAGGCAGCTTGGAGACAGGAAGGGGCCCCAACAGAAGTGTCATTAGGGACTCAGAAACCAGGTAAGGCCTGCTTATGGTCTCAGAAGCCTGAGAAAGAGATAAACCTATACTTTTGCTGACTCACCGTTTTTAATGAAATGAAATGAAGTAAGTCAAGAGTATTTAGAGAAGCAGTTGTGCTTCCAAAGGTCTGTAAGGTGCTCCGAGCAAAATGCCTGGTTGAGCATCCATCCATCCATCCATCTATCCACTCACCCACCCACCCATCCATCCATCCATCCATCCATCCATCCATCCATCCATCTGTCCGTCACTGCATCATTCATCCATGGACCAGCCTATATGGAACACCTGCCTAAGCCAGTATCCTGGGAGTCTCATCTATTCTCTATGCATTTCAGTTGCCATAGCAACAGAAAAGCATCCCTAGGGATGTGCTCTTAGGCACTGCTTCAGTCAGGGCTGTGAACAGACACCATGACCAAGGCAACTCGTATAAGGAGAATGTTTAATTGTGTTGAGCCCCAGCAAGCGTCTTGAAGGAGGTGATGTCTAGCTCGAACCGGTTCCTCCTGCTTTAGCAAGACTGGGATTTTGAGGGTCAGAGGAGGAGGGTCTCCCCAAGCATGGAGCAGGGAACAGAAGGGGAGAGTGAGCTCAGGGGTAAGACAATACACCAGGCATGCCCAGAAGTACCCCTGGGTTAGAGGCAGGAAACGAACCCAGAGCTTGCACTAAAGCTCTGAGGTGTGGCCTGATGCCGTGAACTGATACCGAGGGACTGTAAAGAGGATAGCTCTAGTCAGTCACGTGCACCATCCTGAGAGTACCGGGAACAAATGGCAGGCATGTGTCCTCTGTGTGGAACATGCCAGTGGCCCAAGAATGTTCTAAGGGGAATGTTTTTGGTGAGACCAACTGTGTTTTCTGAAGATAGCCTGGACAACCTGTCTAATCCCACAGGACCCTCCTGTGTGGTTTTCTGAGTATGTAGACTGTGATATCACCTCCCCCCCTCCACACACACACACACACACACACACACACACACACACACACACTCTACATCTGGACCGATGTTAGTGACTCACTCCACCAATCTAAAGTGACATTAGCAACGCTTCCAGCCTTCTAGGGTGCGATGGCTCACCTTCATTGTCAATGTGGCTGGGTTTGCGTCACCATGGAAACAAACCTCTGGGCACATCTGTAAGGGTGTTTCCAGGAAGGTTTATGTGGAGGGGAGATGTGGGCTGAATGTGGACAGTACCATTCCAGGGCCTGGATCCCGGGCTGTATAAAAAGAAGAAAGCAAGCATCCGTGTCTCTCGCTTCCTGATTGTGCGTGGGACCAGCTGCCTCAACCCCCTGCGGCCATGATTGCCCGCCCCTCCTCTGCCCCCTGCCAAACTTGGACTGTCTCTCTCTGAATGTGAGGCAAATGAACACTTCTTTTCTTAAATTGTTTTTCTTGGATGTTTTGTCACAGCGGTGACAGACTTAATTAGCACACATGGGCAAAGATGTAAGAGGCACTGAACTATGTGGCAGGAACCTTGGGTCAATCTCATGCTAATATTGGAAGGATATCCCTGGGGTGTCAGCCACGGTGCTATGGGAAGTCACGAATGCTTCCATGATGTCTGGCTGAGCTCCCAGTTGATAACCAGTATGTCCCACGATGGGGTGAGCTATCTTGGACATTGTGTACAGTCAGGCCTTCAAGTAACACTCAAAGCCTAAATTCTAAGTGTAAACAGCCAGAAACACGCAGGAGAGGTTTCCAGTCTGTATTCTAGGATGTCTAGGGTGGTAAGCCCCTATTCTTCTCAGTGAGGAAACAGAGCCCGCAGTTTTCCTGCAAGCAGCAGGATCCTCTGCCCCTTGCGAAGCTTGGTTGTCACTGAAGTGTCCCAGAGAGTGACAGAGGGGACAGCGTGAGCAGAGGACACTGGTGAGAGTGTGACACTGGTGTCCCTTTGCTTAGTCACCAGCCGTTCAGCAGAAGGCACTAATCAGGCAGGCTTGCCTCAGTGGCAGAGTGAACTGCACCCAGGGCAGGGCAGTCATCCATGCTGCCCCAAAACCTCCAAGAATGGACGTCATGGTCCTCAACCATGACCTGCCTCACTGATGGAGTCCGAGTCAGACTTCTGATGCCACCCCCCATCCCTTCCCCCTACCCCCCACAGACCACGCCCTCTGCTTTCTCTGTATTCTCAGGAGTGCAGCCAAGGCTGAAACACAAGAACTAGCAGGAGGCTTGCTGTGCTGGGCGGGATCATTGATGCTTCCCAATTTGTTAGAATGCACACATGCGCACAACTGAAGAAAAATTCAAGCCGAACTGGAGTAGCCCATGCTGGTGATCCGGCACTTAGGAGACCAAAGCAGGAAGTTGAAGGAGATCCTGGGCTCATCTGTGAATTAGTATCTTCAAACAATCTCAGTTTGTCTGGAGTAAATTGAGGGTCGTTTCAGAACAGGGAGAAAAGGAGAAAGAGAAGGGAAGGCCATTTTGCTGAGCCCCAGCTAAGACCAGCGCTGGCTGTTTTATGTTTCCAAGGTCGGGACCCTGAGTGACTGAGGCAGGGTCTGAAAGGACAGTCCAGTTAGACCCGGGGTGTGAGGCACGGGGCAGGGGACATCATTACATCACACTGCTGCCCGTAAACAAAGGAAGCTTTTGAACAGAAACTCACCAGCCTTGGCCATGCATCCACTAAAACCAGTTCTAGGAGTTTCGGAAAGTAGGCACGGGATTATCTCATTCTTGGGCAATTAGAGAGCAGCGGACAAAGAGGCAAGAGAGAGGTACGTGGAGACGGGGCTCCGGTTACAGCTCCAAGCAGAGTCACAATTGTGTGTGTGTGTGTGTGTGTATCCAACAAACATTAGAGGCACTAAAAATCAACGGGAGAAGGGTGGGGACACAACTAACTAGGAAGGGGCTTGGAGATGGTTCCGCGGTTAACAGCACTACCGCTCCTGCGGAGCACCTGAGCTCCGTTCCCAGCACCCGCCCACTCACCAGCACCTGGAATGGCGGGGCTCTGACGCCCTCTACTGGCCTCCGTGAGCATTTGCACTGTACTCATGCTGATCCCCCTGCTCAGGACCCACATACACACGACTAAAATCTTCAGCTCTTGGTTGAAAATACACTGTTATTATTCCCAAAAGAAACTCTTTTAGTTTCGTTATCTTCCCCTCTCTGATTTTCTATTCTATTGCTTTCTAATTTTATCTTAACAGCCTTTCTCTCTACTTTGGCCTCCCTTCTCTTGTTTGGGTAAAAACCTAGGTCATTTAGACTTTTATTTTAATGATTCTTGTTGCAAGATATTCCCTGTCGATCACATTGAGACAGTGAGAGGCCTGTGATTGGGCGGCTAAGAGAAGGCAGAGCAAGGAGTTTGGGAGGTCAGAGAGCAAACGCGAGCACAGGTGTGGGAGAGGTCGAGATATCAAGATGGAATCAGACGTTAGATTATCTAAAGGTTAGAAATTGGGATAAGACTTTTATCATTGTAAATTGGCATCCTGTAATTGTGAGTTTCACATACATAAATACAATTGGTTAGCTATTTAAGGCTTAGAGTCATGCTTTATGGGGGTATTTGGAAGGAGTGGGCGCTGGGTGGAAGTGAAATGAACAAGCGGGTACCTCACTGGTAGCCTGGGACCTCCGCTGGAGAGACGGCCAGGCTGGCAGGACTGCCGGGAAGCTTGGGTCTCGAGGAGCCAGACACTGCTGGAGCTTGGGTCTCGCGGAGCGGGACCCTGCCAGGACATAGTGTTGAAACTGTCAGGCCGGCAGATCTCAGAAGCATGGTCCAGCGCTGCTGCGGAGAGTTGACAGGGAGGTTCTTTTTTTTTTAATAATTCCCACTACAATTCTCAGTGATCTATATCTTCCCCTGCTTCTGCGTTCCCCTCCAGGGACTTCTTTGTTTGACCCATGCTTTACTTCCGGTGTGGTGCCTTGAATAAGAATGTTCCCATGGGTTCTTCATATGTTTGAATAATTAGTCGTGGGGAGCAGCACTTCTAGAAAGGGATCAGGAGGTGTGGCCTTGTTGGAGTGGGTATGGTCTTGTTGAGTGGGTGTGGTCTCTTTGGAGTAGGTGTGGCCTTGTTGGAGGAAGAGAGTCACTGAGGGTGGGCTCTGAGGTTACAAGGGCCCAAGCCAGACCCAAGTGTCTCTCTTTCTCTCTTCCTGCTGCCCGTGGACCTCCATGCAGAACTCTCAGCTCCTCCTCCATCACCACGTCTACCTATGTCCGCCATGCTTCCTTCCATGACGATAATGGACTAAACCTCCTGAAGCTGTAAACAAGCCCCGATTGTGATGGCTCTTTCACAGAATAGTAGCCCTAAGACACAGGTCGTTTCATTCCACCCACGATGGCTTTCTCTGAGCATCGCCTTAGCTAGTTTTGAACTGGATTCTCTACACAGATTTTTGAACTCACCAAGGCTTGTTCTGCACAGTCAGTCTTGCCTTGCTGTGTGGTTCTTGTGTTTTGGAAACTAGTTTGTGTTCTGAGACACTGGGTGAGGGGCTGTGCCCTCTCTCTCCTCAATGCCCCCCTTTCCTCTCTTCTCTCTCTCTCTCTCTCTCTCTCTCTCTCTCTCTCTCTTTAGATAAAGAACTTTTTATGATTCCATGTTGCCCTTTCAGTCAGGCCTCTTTCCTATCTGCTGCCAGCAGCTGCATCACAGCACACACTTTCTTTTCTTTTCTTTTCTTTTCTCTTTTCTTTTCTTTTCTTTTCTTTTCTTTTCTTTTCTTTTCTTTTTTCTTTCTTTCTTTCTTTGTGTCCTTTTTTTGAATTTTATTTATTTCTGTGAGTACACTTGTAGCTGTCTTCAGACACACCAGAAGAGGGCATAAGGTCTCATTATGGATGTTTGTGAGCCACCATGTGATTGTTGGGATTTGAACTCAGGACCTCTGGAAGAGCAGTTGGTGTTTTTAACTGCTGAGCCATTTCTCTAGTTTGGCGCGCGCGCACACACACACACACACACACACACACTTATGGTGATGCTTCACTAGTATTGTTATTGGAACTTTGGAGCAATGTGCTTCTGTTGTCTTCTCCCTGGCCTTTGTATGTATGTATGTATGTATGTATATATATACATATATACATGTATATATATACATATACATATATGTATATGTATATACACATACACACACACACTAATGAACAAGTTATGTGTGTCACAATATATTGTCAGTATTTTTCTTTAAACATTTCAGTACCTGTCTTAGTCAGGGTTTCTATTCCTGCACAAACATCATGACCAAGAAGCAAGTTGGGGAGGAAAGGGTTTATTCAGCTTACACTTCCACATTGCTGTTCATCACCAAAGGAGGTCAGGACTGGAACTCAAGCAGGTCAGGAAGCAGGAGCTGATGCAGAGGCCATGGAGGGATGTTCCTTACTGGCTTGCTTTCCCCTGGCTTGCTCAGCTTGCTTTCTTATAGAACCCAGGACTACCAGCCCAGGGAAGGCACCGCCCACAGTGGGCCCTCCCCCCTTGATCACTAATTGAGAACATGCCTTACAGCTGGATCTCATGGAGGCACTTCCCCAACTGAAGCTCCTTTCTCTGTGATAACTCCAGCTTATGTCAAGTTGACACAAAACCAGCCAGTACAGGGCCTTTCCATTCTGCTGTAGGAGCCTGCGGATGGGAAGGTAAAAGGTGCAACCATTTTGGAAGATGACTGGGGAGTTTCTGAAGCCCTGCCAGCAATCCCGTCATTCTATGCCACTTAATGGCCACAAGGACGGGCGTATCCATATAACAGAACACTGTAAGACAGGGAGCGCAGTTTGACACCCGTGCAGAACTAGTATATAATCATCACCCTGCTGGAGGGAGCCGGAGCGAGCAGACGTGTGCTACTGTGCACTGTCACTCCCCTGAAGTCCCAGGAAAATGCAAATTCAGCAACCAGCCAGTCCAGTGGTCTTTTGGGATCAAGAGCGTGAGAGAGAATTACAAAGTAGCACAGGACAAATTGCGGGTAGCAGATAAACCCAGTATCTTCACTGTAGTGATGTTTCTGTGGCAATGCCTGGGCCCCAAACTCAAAACTTATATTTTAAAGACATGTGATTTATTGCATGTCAATTAGACAGCAATAAAACCATAAACATTTATCTGCTTAAAGCAGATTGTGAGTGGCCTAGTGGTCAGTGAACTTGATAACACAATCCAAACAACATGATCCAAACTGAGAAACTAATATCGAGAAAACAAGAGAGTGAGTCTCAGCCTGCAGTGGGACAATGCCTAGCAAGTTAGCACACCAAGGAATTCCTAAGAAGAGACGAGGGGACAGAAGTCACGTACAGAGAAAGATTTGGCACGGTTTCCACAAAGCTTCAGCGAAAGCTCAACCCCAGGGATCAAAATATAGAGGGGTTGGCACAAGGACCAAACTCTCAAAAGGCAAAACTAAGAGATCCTTAGAATTAGACAACCAGCCAGAGAGGGGTGAGGGGGGGAGATCAGTGGTTAGAGCCTCAGATGGCAGAAAAGAAGGGAGAAAAAAGAGACAGGCAGAGGAGAGGGGCTAAGAAGGAGAGAGAACAAAGAAAAAGAGGAGGAGGGAAGAATGAGAAGGAGAAAAAAGGGAGGGAGGAAGAGAGGGAAGGAGAGAGAGGGTAGGAGGAAAGGAGGAGAGGGAGGAGGGAGGGAGGGAAAGAGGGAAGAGAGAGAGGGAGAGAAAGGGAAGGATGAAGGGAGGAAGAAAACACCCACTTTTCTTTAAGCATCCAGAATTTACAAAAGGACAGAGACCCACAATGAGGGCGGCAGCAGCCTTTTCAACAGAAACAGGAGATTAGACAATGGCGTCCAGTCCCGTGTTGCTAATAACAGTGACAGGCTCTGAGATGCAGACCGTTGGAGGGCTTGTCATTTGGACACTGAACCGTGTAAACCCAGATAGCCACAGTGCCACTTGGAAGGTGCATCTGAGGTCTGCCACTGACCAAAACATCACCCCATGCCACCTGACTGCAGGAATTGGTGCACACGTGTGTGCAAGCGTGCTTACATAGAGGCTGAGGCGAGGCGTTTTCCACCTTACATTTTGAGACAAGGCCTCTCTCCCTGAACAGGAAACTGTTTGAACTGGAAACAGCTGGACGGGCCAGCAAGCCCTGCCCTGAAATTGCAAGCATATGTGGTTGCTTGGCTTCTCGACACGTGTTCTGGAGATGAACCCAGGTCCTCATACGTGTGCAAGGCAAGCACTTTACTGATGGAGTTTTCACCTCAGCCCAAGACAAATGCTATTATTTAAAAAAAAAAAAAAAAAAAAAGGTAAAAGAGATGGCTCAGTGGTTAGAACATTGGTTGCTCTTCCAAAGGATTGAGTTATTGAGTTCAGTTCTTAGCACCCAGGTAGTGAGTCACACCCAGTCTGTAACTCCAGTCCCAGGGCATCTGACGCCCTTTTCTGGCTTCCACAGGCACCAGGCACACACCTGTACTAGCACAGATAAACACACAGGCAAAATACTGATACACATACAATAAAATAATAAAACTTAATGCATAAAATCAATGGCAAACTAAACTAAACTAAACTAAACTAAAATAAAATAAAATAAAAAGCAAAGATCAGTATTCCTGGCATCTCCTTTTCGCGACCGTGTCAGTGAACACAACCTCAATACGGACTCTTCTTTAAAACGTCACCACTTGTTTAGTACTTTGAAGTCAAAGAAGAAATTGCCAAAGGAATTGAAGCGTTTTAAATTGGATAGTGGGACGGCATACCAAAATCACATGGGAAGCTGTGTTTCGGTTTCCAGCACACTCCCAAAGAAATAGTTAGCTGCTGCAGACACTGGCGGACAGCTTCTGGAGGGACTTCGGACAGCTTAGATGAAGTCTGAATAGACAGCAAACTGAGTGACCGCTGCCACCTGTTAGAGCTGACTCAGAAGAAAATAGAAAATCTAAACAGAATGCCTCGCCTGTCCCCTGGATCTCCAGCGGGTGTTATTGATCACTATGCTTATTTCATAGACTGTCCAGTATGTCTTTGCTCCTTTATCGATTTCACAAAGGTGTCCTGGGCATCTCCTGAGTTTCAGGCACTCTACTAGTTGTGAGAGATACAATGGCTGTTCCCATTGGTAGAGCCAATTCTGCATAATCCTGTGTTTATTTTTTTTTTATTTTTTTTTTTATTTTTTTTTTTGGTTTTTTGAGACAGGGTTTCTCTGTGTAGCCCTGGCTGTCCTGGAACTCACTCTGTAGACCAGGCTGGCCTCGAACTCAGAAATCTGCCTGCCTCTGCCTCCCAAGTGCTGGGATTAAAGGCGTGAGCCACCACCGCCCGGCTCCTGTGTTTATTATTAATAAAAAATGTAGGATCTAGAGCCCTGGTGAAGGATTCAGCTCATAGTGGGACTCAAAGATTTGTTGACGTTACTTTAATGCAGTGACTTTGTTTCAGAAGCTTGGGAATTGTTTATATTTTTTTTTTGGAGGAGACAGGATCAGGTAAGATATGATTTAGGGATATTCAAAACAAAACAGACAATAGAAGGGTGGAAGTTTTCAAATTAGTGTCACTCACCAGAGAAATATATAGCAGGGCTCTTCTTTCAAATTCTCTCTCTCTCTCTCTCTCTCTCTCTCTCTCTCTCTCTCTCTCTCTGTGTGTGTGTGTGTGTGTGTGTGTGTGTGTTTCCTTAGATCACCTGCACCTGTTTGTGAGGCAGGCTCTCTTTTTAGCAGGGAATTTTGCCAAGTAAGCTAGGCTAGGCCAGTCATCAGACTCCAGGGATCCACCTGTCTCCACCTCCCATCTTGTCATCTCTGGGATGTCAAACATGAGCCAATGAGTCATGTCTAGCTTTTACACTGGTCCTGGGGAATCAAACATAGGAGCCCAGAGTTACACAACAGACACTCAAACCACTGAGCCACCTCCCCGGTCTTAGCGATTCTTGACTCTAGCACTTACCTCTCAAATGGCTGTGTTGCCAGACCCCTCCAGTGGGAGCCCCCAAACCAGCTGGGGAAGGCACTGCAACCCCCTCCACCCCCATCCCGGCCCATCTCCTCCCTTGGGAGGCACGCCCCGTGCAGCCCAGTCCAGCAGAGAAGCAGTAAGCTTCCAACAGGAGTGGCTGCTGTTCGGGCCTTTACCTCGCCCCTCTCCCGAGCATCCGGTTCCAGCATCCTATCCACACCGGATCTGCCCCAAGACCTTTCACCACATTCCTTGTCTGCTAGACTAGAAAGATAATGAGGCTGATCAGAGAGACCCACGGCATGAGGGGAGGGGCCAGGCTTGTTTCAGGGCTTACAGGTGTAATCAGGAACATTCCAGCCCTCCCCAGCAGACATAGGTCCCCTCTGTCTGTCACTTGTCAGCCCTGCTCCTGAGGATTGTGCTGCCCAGGAATCTCCTGCTTACTCTTTTTGTTAAAAAAAAAAAAATGTTTCTTTTATTTTTTTAAGATTATAATTCCATTATTCCTCTCTTCTTTTTGCCCCTCCAAACCCTCCTATATGCTCCTCCCTGCTCTCTCTCAAATGTGTGGCCTCTAGTTATTATATACATATCTGTAAATTCTCCCCCCTCCCTCCCTCTCTTTCCCTCTCTCTCCCTCCCCCCCTCAGTCTGTATAATGTCACTAGTTTGTCTGTTTTCAGGGCTGATCGTTTGGTAATAGCCAATTGGCGTACTCCTCCTGAGGGAAAGACTATCTCTCCCACTCTCAGCATTCTTTAGTGACCTATAGTTCTCTGTGTAGTGACCTATAGATCTCTGTGTGGTGGCTTATAGCTCTCTGTGTAGTGAACTATAGTTTTCTGTGCCGTGACCTCTAGTTCTCTGTGTGGTGATCTCTAGTCTTGTGTGGTGACCTCTAGTTCTCTGTGTGGTGACCTGTTCTCTGTGTAGCAACCTATAGTTCTGTGTGGCGACCTATAGTTCTCTGTGTAGTGAACCTACTATAGTTCTGTGTGGTGACCTATAGTTCTCTGTGTAGTGAACCTACTATAGTTCTGTGTGGTGACCTATAGTTCTCTGTGTAGTGAACCTACTATAGTTCTGTGTGGTGACCTATAGTTCTCTGTGTAGTGAACCTACTATAGTTCTGTGTGGTGACCTATAGTTCTCTGTGTAGCGAACCTATAGTTCTCTGTGTGGTGACCTATAGTTCTCTGTGTAGAGAACCTATAGTTCTCTGTGCAGTGACCTATAGCTCTCTGTGTAGGGTTGAGGCCTCTCGGTCTTCCCCCCCCCATCCTCTTTAACACATCTCTTGTTGCTGTCCTTGCTCAGCCCATGTTGAGGTAGTCTCACCCGTGAGACTTTTTGTGGCTGTAGCTTTTGGCATTTGTAGGAGACCCAGTCTCAAAGCCAAGTCCCTGATCCTCCGGCTTCTACAATCTTTGCCACCCCCCTTCTTTAATGTTCCTTGAGCCTCGGGTGCTGGCACTGTCTCGTAGATGTAGCCATTGGGGCTGAGCCCCACAGTTCTGCCTGTTCACTGACTGGGGTTCTCTGTAATGGCCTCTATCTGCCGGAAAGAGTAGTTTCCTTGATGGGGGTGAGGACACTTGGTAGGCTAGACCCTGGAGAAGGGTATGTAGGATCTGGCTGGGTGAAAAGGTTGCACGAGGCATGCGGGGGAACCTCTTTCTCAATCTTAAATCCATCTCTGAGGCTAGTGGTCCCCGAACTCAGATTAGTAAATTGTATGTTCATCCCATGTGGCAATCAAACTCCTGCCAACTTCAGTCACAGCTGAAGTACCTCTTCCTCTTTGGTGATAGCCTGGTGCAGAGGGCACAGGGCCAGGTGACACAAAGGATTCTGGGAACTCTCTAACTGGAGTCCTGTTGTCACAGGTGTACATCATCAGCTCCATCATCACTTCAAAAATCCTCTAAAAGATCGACCTCTTGGGCTGGAGAGATGGCTCAGCGGTTAAGAGCACTGACTGTTCTTCCAGAGGTCCTGAGTTCAATTCCCAGCAACCATGTGGTGGCTCACACCATCTGTAATGGAATCTGATGCCCTCTTCTGGTGTGTCTGAAGACAATATGCTCACATACATAAGATAAATAAATCCTTAAAAAAAAAAAAAGAAAATATTGACATCCCTTTTTCTTTGGCCTTGTGTGTATATGTTTGTCGGGGTGCATGCCAGAGGCGAACCGTCTGTCTGTCTTGTCTTAGTCAGCGTCTCTCAGTGTCCGGGACTTGCTGACTAGGCTGGCCAGCAAGCCTCAGGGGTCTGTTATTTCCACAGCACAAGTGTTACAAACATAAGCTGCCACACCCTGCTCCTTTCACAGATGTCCTGGGGACTGAACTCGGGGCCTCACACCTGCATAATCCTCACTTTACTGACTAAGCTGTCAGCGCAACCCACCCTTCCTTCTCTTCCTTCTTGACAAGATCGTGTACCCCAGCTGACTCAAGTTTGCCATCCTCCTGCCTCTGTCTCCTGAGTGCTAGATTATTGGCTTCCGATTCCCTGAAGACGTCTTCCCGGTCAGTGAGATTATCCTGCTGTCCCTGAAGCTGGAGAAACCATGTGTCTGAGGCCTTGTCACTTTCAGATGAGAGAGAAACACTCTCCACACACCACTTTACCAGCACCCTCCCACCCCGTGGGAGGGAGAGTGGGCTGTGAGGAGGCCGGGCTCCCAGTTCTGTATGTGGGGATTCTCCAGGCTTTTGCCTGTTGTCTGGGCTTTCCTGTGGATGAGCACAGGGAAGGTTAGGAAATCCAAGCCCAGCATTCTGTCGGAGTCCCACCCAGAGCATCCGTCCTAATACGTAGGAGACGGGGGATTGGTCGGAGCCCTCCACCTAGGGCCTTCATAGACACGGATGGTGACAGCTGGATCTATAAACACCTGGAGATTAACGCTCTTCCATTCAAAGAGCCTGACCTGGGAGTCACCCGGAGAATGACATTACCCAAGTGACTAAAGGCTAGTTTGCTCAGTGATTGCTCCTAACGATCCCTATCATTACCTGGGCAGACACAGCTCTGACTAGCCTCTGCCCTTGCTCTGAGCTGTCCAAAGCCTTGTGGTTTTGTGCTGTCCCACCTGTCCTGGGCCTTGCAGTCTATTACCACTTGGAGGATGCAGCCTTCCTCCCAGCTCCAGGCAAGCAGTGCTCACCTCGGGGATCTTCTTCCCTCCTCCCTAGACTATTCCTGAGCTCTGGGCTCCCTCCCCCCCTCACACACATATACATATATGTACATCACATATACATTCTCATGCACACACACACACACACACACACACACACACACACACACGACTACGCACAGGAGGCAGAGTACTTTCTTCATGGCCCTCAGAAAGTGGGGAGAGGCAAGGGCCAGCCGTCCACAGTCCAGCTCTTTCTCCTGTGCATCAGGCTTATGAATGAGCTTCCGATCAGTGAACAATGAATGGATGTGTGCATCGATGAGTCAATCAATTCACTGATCACAAATGATCAATGGGTTGGGAGAAGCAGATCTCCCCCCAGAGAACTTGGCCCTTCGCTGCTATCTGGGCTGAGTGATTTTAGTGGGGGTCGTGGTGATTGATTCAGCTAGAGAAATTCTCAGCATAAAAAATTAATCTAGCTGGTTCTACCCCGCTCACCCTGAGCTGTGGACGGGACGTGGAGTGGAAGATGTGCGGCACATGTTAGGTCAGCACGGCACAGCATCCCGGAGCCTCTGCTCGCAGCAAAAGCCAGGGTTCTGGGCGCCGATGGCTACCCTTAGTTCTCTCCTGGTTCCCATCCTTGGGATTCCTAAAGCTGGTGGGGCCACAGTGCCTGTGGTATGGGTCCTGTAGGGCAGTGTGCATGCCCCTGCCTCTGACAGTCCGTGAGTGGGGTGCACTGCCTCCTCCCTAGAATCAATAACCGTCAGACTTCCGGTCTACAATATTCAATGGCCAGTGTTCATCTCTTCCCGGAGCAGCTGACATGGACATTTCCTCCGTCTCTGAGCCTGTCCTTCACTTACATTCTGGCCTCTCTGCTCCTCTCCCCTCTCTGCCTCCTGAAGTGTTCATCTTCATTATCAACCTAAATGGATTCAGAAGCCCTCAGGGGACTGCCTAGGGGTGGTGGAGGAAGACCGGTTCTAAGTGTGGCTGGCTCCAGGTGTAGGGAGAATCTAGCTGCTGTCTCTCCTCTCTGATCTCAGCACAAGAAGAAACTCTGCCTTTCTCCTACCGCTATGCTCTCTGCCTCACAGCAGGCGTGGACCACAGAGCCCAGCAACCAATTCCTTTGAAACTGGGAGCTGAACTACAAGACCTCTCCCTCCAGTTGTTTCACATGTTCAGAACATCAACAAAACCAGAAGACCTAACTCCTTCCCAGTCGCTCCCTCGGCTCTCCAGTCCCCACTCTGTCTTTCCTTCCCTCCTCTTCTCTCCCTCCTCCTTCCTCTCCCTCTTCCGCCCTCAGTGACCTTATCCATCCTCAAAGCATTTGATATCACACACACACTCTGGTCACTATCAGACTCTCCTCTCTTCAGGGCGGTTGACAGTCCGTGAGTGGGGTGCATTGCCCTGGTTGGGAGTGTCACACTGAATGCACGGCCTCTTCTGCTCACCTCCTAACTTATCCACCCCAGCGCTGGCCTTGCCTGTCTCCGTGTTAATCTAAATATCCAGGCCACCGCCATTCTCTCTGTCCCTCTCCGACATCAGCAGATTCCACAGGCAATAACCATGAGGTATCTCTGGAATCTGCGTTCTTTTCCTTACCCCAACCCTGGCCCACGTCACTGTCAGTCCTTGCCTGGATCTATTGCTTCACGGGCCTCCTCACTGCTCCACCCTGTCCCATTTTCTCCACACAGCAGCCAGTGTGATCCTTCAAGAAAGCAAATTACATCATGCCTTCTTCCTTCTGCTTAGAACTCTCATCCGAGTAGACATCGCAGGATGTGGCTCAGTGGTAGAGTACTTGCCGAGCACACACACAGCTATCCACCCCCATTATAAAACACACAGAGACGCACACAAACACGGACATAGACATACAAACACACACACAGAAACACACACAGACACAGACACAGATCTAAGCCCATGGACATACACATACACACATAGAGACATACACATAGAGACATAGACACAGACATAAATACACAATACACCCTAGCTGTAGCTATACACACAGACACACACACACAGACACACAGAAACACACATACACACATACACACAGAGAGACACACACATAGACACATACATAGACACAGACATAAATACATACATATATAATAGCTGTAGCTATACATACAGAGACACACACACAGACACACACAGACACACACATACACACATACACACAAAGAGACACACACACATACACACATACACACAAAGAGACACACACACATACACACATACACACAAAGAGACACACACATAGACACAGACATAAATATGTACATATATACTAGCTGTAGCTATACATACAGAGACACACACAGACACACACATACACACAAAGGCACACACACAGATACACACATACATACAAAGAGACACACACAGAGAGACACACACAGACACACACAGAGACACATACATATACACACAGAGACACACACAGACACACAGACACAGACATCTACACACACACAGACACACACACAGACACACAGACACAGACATCTATACACACACACACACACACACACACACACACACACACACACTAGCTTTAGCAGTGGCAGCGGAGATGAACCCAGACCCAGATTAGATGAACCAGCAAACAGGAAGAGAAAGCTCTGTGTTCATCTCTGGAAACTCCCTTTGATGGAGTTAGAATTGGCGGTGGCGACAGGAGGTCAGGAAACCGAGTTAAAGGAAAGAGGCCAGTGTGGGGGACATGGGTCGGAAGGGTACCACGTGTCTCTACTGCCTCCTTTGCCTTGCTCTGCTGCTCCTCTCTTCCAGGCTGCCAAAATGAGCAGCTGCACCCCACCAAGCCCTGTCACCATGAAGTCCTTCCTGCAGTCCCGGAACCAACGGAGCCAGCTGATCGTAGGCTGTAAACTTTGAAAGTGTGAGCTCAAACTACTTTGGGCTCCTTTGAGTTGACTCTTCTAGGTGTTTGGCGCAGCAATGGGACCCGACGGGCATAGCCCGCGGTCACATGGCCTTTTATTACTGTAGCTCCGTCTACTCAGCCTTCTGGTCCGGGTTGCCCCTCTCCGAGGGCAGCCGCCTCCTGTTTACTTACTCCTTGCCACGCCCTGAGCTTAGTGCAGCAGCAGGCATTTCTAAGACTCTCCCTGTGTTTGAGCAAACCCATCTGCCCTCTCCTTCCTACACGCCCACATGTCCTACACTCCAACTGTCCCCAAAGCCACGTCCTTTTCCATGATGACCAAGGAGGGGCCTAGCACAGAAACGCAAAGCGGTGGCCATCGGATTGGTGGTGGAAGAGAAAGAAAACTAAAACCAGGAAAGGGCAAAACTCTGTGCTGTCACACCAGCTCCTGAGGAAGGGCCACTGGGGGTGACGATGGTTTCTTTCTGTTCGCGGAGCTTAGTCTGGGGTCTCACAGGAAGGACTGTGTCCCGGGCAAGAGCGAGCCACCTCTCAGTACAGCACCGCGCCCTTTCCTAGGTGCAGCCTGCATAGAACAGTGAGGTCTAACTGGCCACGTGCCTTTGTGCTGAGGCCTTTGTGGGCCCCATGACATCAGTCCTTACAGAGGCAGCCAGGTAAACACCGGCATGACTGTTTGCTGAAGAAATTGCAGGCTGAGCAGTGTGGGGCTTTGCTCAAGGTAACTGGCTGAGCTAGAACTCCGTGTTTCTCGTCCTGACGGCATCCCCCTTACACGGATGAGGGTCCTCAGGGAGCATCTTTGACTCTCCTCTACCAGGCCAACGAACACACGGTTCTTATGGTGTGGCTCTGACCCCAGCTCTCCCTGAAATGCTTAAGTATGGATGGAGACTGTCCGTGTGTCAATAAAAGCTAGGTGTGAATATTGTGGTAAAGGGTGTGTCACTCTTAAAGGGGACGGGAGACATGGCCCCAGAATATCTCAAGGGGATTTACATAGAAGGAAGAGAATTCAAAACAGCCCTGTCTTCTACAAGGAAGTAGAGAGGCGGTTGGTCTACGGCACTGTGCACACGGAAGCTTCTGGTAGGGTGAGACAGATGAGAGTCTCGTGTCAAACAACCTCACACAGTGCAAAGGTCTCGGGGTGTGTGCCCAGCTCTCCTCGGTCCCCAGTGTGGTGGCGGGGAAGGGCTAGACCAAGCCACAGCACAAGCCACTCAGGTGACCGCTCACTAGTGGGGACTGGGGGGGGGGAGGTGGCATGAATCCACAGTGAGGAAGGCGATCAATGAGGAGCCAGGTAGATGTGCGGAGGCCAGCAAGGGGTGGCTAGCATTGTCCTAGAGGAGAGACGGGGGCAGCGGGACATGGTGGGCTGCGGGTTTTATTTTATGTTTATAGTAAAAGTGGCGGCCTAACGCGAGGGAAGTGGGGAGTGAGAGAGGGGAAGGGGACTGGGCTGGCCAGGACCGCAAGCCCCACTTGAGGTGTAGGAGACGCTAAAGGAGGACTCTCAGGAGCAGCGGGTCTCAGCCGTCCTCACGCTGTGACCCCCAAACATAAGAGTATTTCCTTGCGACTTCATAACTTCCAGTACTGTCACAAATGATGATATAGACATCTGTGTTTTCCAATGGTCTTAGGCCACCCAAATGGGTTGTGACCCACAGGTTGAGAACCACTGGCAAGAGGAGGTCTTGGGGACTGGACAAGATGGCTAGGTGACATGAGCAGTTCTGTCTGAGGCAGCCATGTTGCTTAGAGCACACATCAGTGCGTGGTAAAGCCATTACAACCCTGAGCTTGGCTGAGCGCACTAACACCGTGCCCCATTCCGACAGGGCTGTGGAAGGGGAGACCTAGTGGGAAAGATGGGCTTTCGTTATGCACCCAGACTCAGGGCTGTGAGGAATGGAGAGAAGCCAGCCCAGTTGCACTTAGTGCTATAAAGCCCGTTATTCTGGCACCTTAGGAGGCTGAGGCCAGAGGGCCGCAAGTTCAAGGCCTGCCTGGGCAACTTGGTAAGAGTGTGGCTCACAATAAAAAGTAAAGAAAGGACTGGTAAGATGGCTCAGAGGGTAAGAACACTGACTGCTTGTCCGAAGGTCCTGAGTTCAAATCCCAGCAACCACATGGTGGCTCACAGCCATCCATAAGGAGATCTGATGCCCTCTTCTTATGTGTCTGAAGGCAGCTACAGTGTACTTAGATATAACAATAAATAAATCTTTGAGCCAGAGTGAGTGGGGCTGGAGCAAGCAGAGGTCCTGAGTTCAATACCCAGCAAGCACATGATGGCTCACAACCATCTGTACAGCTACTGTGTACTCATATACGTAAAATAAATAAAGAAATAAAGAAATAAATCTTTAGAACGTAAATAAAAACAAAACATAGAACTCAGCTCTAGCTGGATGATAAGGCGGTTCCCAGCATGCACCAGGCTCTGGGGTCTGTCTGCTCCAGAGGCTGTGGCCTCCAGAATGGGCTTGAGGAAGTTCCCTTGTCTAGAGTCTGGCCTTCCTCCGTGGCAGCTGCTGCCTGTCTCCTATGGGCTGAGGAAGTCTGGTGGCAAGGTCAAGGCCACCCTGTCCCTTGGAGTAATTGAGGACGACAACAGTATTTTGCGACTCATGGAGACTTGTGGAGATCAAAGGCAGCAACTGCGACAGGCTGGAATTCCCCAGCAATCCTGAAATTACCGAAATTGGGCCCAGTTACGGCGGTTTCCATGAAGACTGCCGCCCCTGAACACCATGGAGGGAGGGTCTGACAGGCAGGTGAGAGCGGCCCGTGACAGGCCTGGCGGAAGCTTGCCGCTGACCATGGTTCAGACTTCAGGATGGATTACAGGTCCAGAGATGACTAAAATGGAACCTGGGAGCCTTCTTGGGGTAGAGGGGAATCAGAGGCCCTTGGCACATCTGTGAGGGGAGGAGGAAGCGAGTCCCGGAGCCTGGCTGTCAGGGTGGCTGCAGCTGCCCTCAGTAGAGGTGCATGTTGGTTCTTCGCCCCAGAGGGTCACAGCATGAACAGCGTGCCTGAGAAAACCACTGGCTGAGGGCCACGGAAGGAAGCAAGAGTCTGAGGCCCTGCTGCTGTCAGAGGCTAGCCTCCTGCCTGACCAAGGATGGGATCTGGGGAGCCGGGTGCTAAAGAACTCAGGCAGCCTGAAAGTGACTTTCAGGTCAACTCTCAGGCTCCAAGCCAGCCTGGGGCTGCTCCCCCCTCCCCCACCCTTCTGCTACCTCAGATCCTGACAGAGTCTGCGAAGGGAACACGGTTCCTCACAGAATGTCCCTGTTCCGTCAATATGGCACCGTTATAAAGTAAACGAGGAAGCTGATTTAATCGAGGCCTCGGAATTTGCCTTTAAAAGTACATGATGAATTGAAAGCCTGAATACTGGCGTCGTTTGCTGACAGGAACAATCAAGATATCCCATTAACTCTAGGCAGAGAGGGTGTGTGGCTGGGCTTCCGCTGGATGCCTGCACGGAGGGAGCGTGGACCTCCAGGGCTGCTTCATGGTGACAGGAGTCACCCCACCACAGGCCTTTGCTGGTGCTTTTACCCCTCTTCAAAGGCTTTCCCTGTGGCAAGGCAGCCTCCAGATCAGGAAAGGGCAGGCCCAAGAGGCTCCCCCATCAGGCCTATGGATCCGTGCCTAGAGGGATGCCGCAGAACAGGCCAGGCAGTAGGAACCCTTAGGAATGTCTCCTGGGTCCCTGCTCTGTCCTCTTATTGGACAAGCCAGATTCTTGCGATTTTAAAGTTGCTTCCCTCTGCTCCAGACAGAAACAGCAGGGAGCGAGGGATGCATGAGCTGAGGTGGTCCTAGTTCCCTCTGTGGCTATAGAACATGAATATTGTGGTAGTTTGAAGAATGACCGCCCCACCCTAATGGGGTCATATGTTTAATACTTGGCCCCCAGTTGGTGGAACTGTTTGGGAAGGATTAGGAGGTGTGGCCTTGTTGCAGGAGGTGTGTCACCAGATGGCTGAGGTTTCGAAAGCCCATGGGGTTTCCTGATAGCCCTTCCAGCCTTGGATGCATTTGTGGATCAAGGTCTAAGCTCTCAGCTGCTGCTTTTAGAGCCAAGCCTGCCTGGTACTTAACCATGATGGTTATGGACCCAGCCTCTGAAGGTGTTAGCAATTCCCCAGTAAACTTTCCTACAAGATGCCTCGGTTTCACAGCAATAAAAAAGTAAACATAACAAGCCTCTTGGTGGAGGATTGCATCAGCAAGCCCATTCCCAGAAGCAACGCCCCCTACAGAAGTCAGGATGCTTGCATCAGCGGGAGTGGGTATGGATGTCAGACAGGCAGAGCCAGCATCTGCCTACCAGCCCTTTATCTCTATGTGATGGAGATGAAAACGTTGCACAAGGCGTGAGCAGCCACGCGCCTGGCCTAGCCTATGAAATGGTGATTCTCGACCTTCCTGATGCTTCAAGGCGTTAACAGTTCCATACGCTGTGGTGACTCTCAGCCATAACATTGTTCTGTTGCTATGTCACAATTTTGTGACTGTTAACGGATCATAATGTAGATTTTTGAGGATCAGGATATCTGATATGTGACTCCTGCAGAAGGGTCATTTGACACCCCCCCCCAGAGGGGCCGTGACCCACAGGTTTGAGAACTGCTGCAGCCGTGTGTCATAGAGTGCGTGACAGCCTCCCTGGGTCTGTGGCTGTTACATGCGCTGTATACTCCTGCTATTGGGGATGGATGCTTACGGCCACCTCTCTGAGCTCAAGTGTCTCCTACCATGAAGAAGAGGTGGACACTCCAATATTAATATCATTCTCTCCTCTTTACTTTGGTCCGCTGTCCATTTGGGGGTGACTCAGAGAAGCTCAGGGGATCCTTACTATAGGTGTCCTGAAGTCATGGTGACAGTCTGAGTAATTAGGGGGGCTCTGAGACCTTGTGGTCCCCATGGAACTCCCCTGTGACCTTTATACTCCACACACACGGTTCTGCCTTCCCTTTAAGGGAGTGTTACCAGGATCCATTTGAGGTGTTCTGGGCCACTAGATGCTGGCCCACAGCCTCCCCTCTAGCCACCTGACAGGCACAGACATATAATTTTGCTTTTCTTGAAAGACAATGGTTCTGAGGGCCAGAGTACACATCAAACCAAAGAGAAATAAAGCAAAGTGTGATCAGCCCATCTCAGGAATCTAGCCTCCTCCAGGAAGCGACTGCTGGAAACCTCTGATCTGTAACCTCTTAGAGAACTAACAAGACCCCAGTCTCCTGCCTGGGACCCGTCACTGTAGTTAGCAGTAAACAGTCCAAGATAGAGCAGGCAGGTGACCTCTTCGAGTAAAGCCAAGTGATCAAACATTACCTAACCTCTTCATGCACTGTCTGCATTGTGAAAAGGAGGGAGGGAAGGGGGGAGGGAGGGAGAGGGAGGGACTATGCATCAGCTTTTGCCACTGGGTGGCAATGCCCAGGCCTGGATCCTACTCTGCAAGCATATCCTGAGGCAAGCAGAGCCCACGCAGGGATATAAAGCTCTAGGCCAGGAAACGGGCTATTGATTCTTCTGCAACAGAGGCTCTAAAACCATAAAGCTCAGACCCAGGATAGTCCCTTTCCTCCTCAACCATGAACTCCCCTGGGATTAAATTCCCAAGGGCCAACCCAGGACAGTGCAAACCTTTGGCGATAATCAAGCCCCCCGACCGCTCGCACACTGCAGAGTGGTGACAGCAAGATCGGGGTCTCGGACAAAGCTCAGTCGCCGGGTGGCAGTCATCCACACGGATGTGCTGGGTGCTGCCTGGGAGGGAGACATGGCCTCTCCCATCTGAATGTGCCAGGCCGGATGATCTAGAACACCCGTGGGAGCATGGGCTGGCACACGGGAGCCAGGGCACCTCCACGTGGCCTCTGTGGTTGGCTCCCTCGGCCTCGTCGCACTGTGGTCTCAGAATTCCAAGCAACCCAAAGGTGAACAAAAGTCTGAATGTTCGAGAACTATTTGTGTCTTTGTGTGGGTCACATTTGCTAATGCCCATAGACCAAAGCAAGTCTTCCCAATGGAGACATGAGGGAAGGTCTCTACCGCTGTGTCTGTCCCCACTGCCCAGAAAACATCTAGCAGAGAGACAACTTTCTCTCTGTGGCATGACACTGCTGTCACTGAGTCCTTACATGCCACACTGTCCTTTCCTTCTGTCCCTGGCGGCAGAGGCAGGGACTGGCAGGGGACCACCTGTGCCCAGCACAGTGGCCGAGAGCGAGACCAGCGAGCCCTGGTGAGGGAAGTGGGAGGGGAAGGAATTAAATGAGGGAGGATGCAAGAAGCCCCGGAAGATGGAGACAATCTCTGAACGGGACACATGGGAACATCTGGGCTGCTGAGCGTCCTGTGCGCCCACCCCATTCCCGGAAAGCCATTTTTTAAATTTTTTTTTTATTTTTTATTTTTTTGGTTTTTTTCGAGACAGGGTTTCTCTGTATAGCCCTGGCTGTCCTGGAACTTACTCTGTAGACCAGGCTGGCCTCAAACTCAGAAATCCGCCTGCCTCTGCCTCCCAGAGTTCTGGGATTACAGGCGTGTGCCACCACCGCCCGGCTGGAAAGCCATTCTTTAACAACACAGGCAGGCTCTTCTGCCCACAGCTGGAGACCCTTCCACCTTCCAGGTTCTCAGCCCTCGGTTAGTTCCCTGCACAGCTCTCGCTTCCTTCCCACTCCGAGCCCCTCCCCCTCCCAGTGTCACCGTGGCTCAGATGCCACACCTTTATTCGCTCCCTCATTGTCCTGAGTGTGTGTGTGTGTGTGTGTGTGTGTGTGTGTGTGTGTGTCCCCTTGTATCTCCACTGAGCACCGAGCTCCCCCTCGCCCCCAGAAAGCACAGAGTGGGAGACAGAGTCTACTGTGCAATCCACGAGCCGTGAGGTCAGGGAGACTCCGTGGCCACAGTTGTCTCATGTCCTGTCAGGATCAAGTAGTTGAGATTCCCCAACCTGTGGCACACTGCAGTGAAACCGTGTAGACCTGGAGTGAGGGTTCCGTTCTTTTGGGAGAAGCGGGTTCTCGTTGTGACGCTGAGAAGGGCCCTGGTGCTAGAGGTGTGCCACCCACGGTGCCCCACATGCCCCTCATGGATGGGGATGCTGGAGGGTGGAGCCTGACCTCAAGACCAAAGTCTGACAGGAGCCAGCCTCCTGCTTTGCCAAAGGGGTTCTGCAATGATCTGGCCCCAGGGCCAGTGAGGTTCCCATGGACAGGTTCCCCCGCCCTGTTCCCCCCAAAAAAGCCTGTTCTTAAAACAGGGCACAACAAACCAGGCTTTGTGTTCCAGATAAGTGCCAGAGTTTCTGCTATCTCTGCTACTGGCCCTGTATCTGCCAAAGCCCCTCCTCCCTCCCATCTTCTCTTCCAGCTGAAGCCAGTGAATGACCCCAAGGGTAGAGGAACTGGTTAGAGAGAGCGCCAGTTCCCACGTTAGGAGCAGGGGAAAGCGGGCAGGGCTCGCACCCAACTTGCAGTGACATGTGCCAACTTTACTTCAACTTTACCAGTGTGCTATGAGCCACACTGCAGGGGGTGGATGGTGCCTGTTTGCCTCTGACCCACTTTCTAGGGCAAGCCCTAAAGCGAGGCAAATATGGCCTTGCTAACCTGGCACCAGGAAGCTTTGGCTAATCACCAAGGGACACACTGTAACAGGACTTTTCATCAGGGGGTCCAGCAATACCTCAAAGGTGTGCCTGGCTACCGACACACTGGAGCGTCCTGCAGACCCAGCACCTGCCCCTGGAGCACAGGGTCACAGCTGCCCCTGGCCATAGTCACTGCAGAACTGAGGATGGCCCAGAAGCCCCTCCCACCAGGGATCCTGCCTTGCGCTTGCCTCTGAGTGACAGTAGTCTGTCACACAAGTAGAGTGGAGGGTCCTTGCTGTGTGCCTACTATGTGTAGAGAGCAGCTCTGCACACTGTGTGCATTCCCTGCCTCTACAGCTCGCCGTGACTCCCTTTCACAAGGACAGAAGTGCAGGCCTGCGCAAAGCTGCACAGGAAGGAGGCGGCAGGGCTGGGATCCGAGTCTGTGCAGGCTGGTGGTCACAGCCCGAGTCCCAGACTCAGCCTGGACTCCCTTCTGCCACCGAGGGGCCTAGGACAGCTCACCTATGTCATATCCCTGGGTACTAACTCTGTCTGGACGGAGCTCTCCAGTCTGACATCGCAGCTCCTGTGTGTCCCAAATACCCAATCATTGTTCTCAGTCACTCTCTTCACGGTCGTGTTTGTTTTGCAGCCGCAGCTGACTGATACAATAGGAAAAGGGCTCCCCAAAGAAGGGGGGAGGCTGGTCTAGATGAGAAGGACCAATAGGAGTTCACCAAAGAAACTCAAAAAATGAACTCCAGGCGGAGGAAGGAATGAGTGAACGTGACAGCCGATCAGTAGGCGGAACCTCGCAGGTGCTCTTAATAGTGTCTTAAATGTTCGATTCGATTTACCGGGGAAGAATCAGGAGCCACATGCTGAGAGGAAGAGAAAGCGCCCAGCTGACCTTCCTCCTCAGCCAACATCCCCAAAGGAAAAAGCTCTCCCTCTCCACACCAGCTCAGAAACCCTTCAAGCTGAATGTCCCTCCCTCCTACTTCCTGTGCGTCTCACTGTTCGTCCTCCTGGCTTCCTCTTACTCTCTGCCCACGCCCTGCCAGCTGGTTGCTCGCTCCCCTTCTTGACCTATGGTTGACTTTATTTGATCCTGTTGACAATAAACACAAAGCTCTTTCATTAAAGACGTGAGCTAGGGATGGACACACAATCTCGGGGTTCACAGTGTGATCAAATGTCCTGTGACACAGCACTCTCTTCTTTATCACTAATTTGGACATCCACCCCCAAAATGGATAGATTGGTTAGTTAGAACTACCCATTCTAAAGTGCGTGAGCAGACTCAGGTCAGAAACCAAACACACCCAGTCCTCAGGAGGTGCCCTCATGTGCCCCCCTCGCTCCCCCAAGGCAAAGCTTCACCTTGGCCTCTGTTAACCTTCCATCACGAGCATCGGGACCTTTTAGCCAACAGAACCTTACAGCTCACACTGCTGTGTCTGGATTCTTTTGCTTCAGGGTGTGGTAGTGACCAGTCCGTGTCTTCCCTCCTCCTTGATAAACATGATTCTGTGATGTGTCCGTTCTCTTCCCAGGATAGCATGGAACCACTAGGGCTGGAACCCAGAGCTTCACTCAGGCTTGGCAAGTCTTCTAGAGCATAAACCACGTGCCCAGCCCTCTCAAACATCCGAGGAAGGCTTTGAAGAGTCTGTATGTAAGCAGCTCTTTTGAGGACCCAATAGGAGCAGGTGACATGGGAGACCCAAGTGGGTGAAGGAGATTGGGGGTGTCGTACATGGTAGGGACTGTAGACGTACCAACGTGGACCGGGAGCAACCTTTTCTAATGATGACTTAAGATCATTTGCTAGGGAGGATGATGGAGGCCATCAAGGGCAGCGACACAGATAGTTGGTGATGGAGGGAGCGGGGAGGTGTGTCAGCAGCTGGGACAGGGGATTCTGGAGACAGAGAACATGGCTGGGTTCTGAGTTCTAGGACTTCATGATGTATCTAGTACTTTAAAGCATACATACATTTCCCTCTGTGATATCAAGCGTCTCTTACGCAGTTCCAGAGTTTGCTGAGGCTGAAGGCTTCCACAGTTCCATTGGGCTGGATGGGCATGGGCCCTGGAACAGGGTTTCTCTTCTCCTGTGTCTGTCTCCCAACTCAGTTGCTCTAGCTGCTGGGTGGTGGGGTGGGGCTCTCCACACATGCTTGCATTTCCACTCAGTATGCAAGCAAGCTCACACTGATGAATGAATGAATGGTAGCTGATGAATGAATGAATGAATGAATGGTAGCTGACTTCATCCAGGCGGCATTTAGAGTCCAGGCAGGAGCTGCCAGGCTTCTTCTGAGCGGCCTCAGATGGGCATCACAGCCGCCACAGTCTTCTTCTCAGGCAAGCCATGCAATCCAACCCAGGTCCAAGGGAGTACAGGGACTCCCACATCCCAGGGGCGTCAGGGGGAAGAGCAAGGAGGGGAAGTTGACAGGTGAGGTCGTGGTAGGGCAGGCAACAGCCGAGGAGTCATTACATTAAGTGGCTGGGACTTGCTACTGGCTTAATGGCTTCTTCCTTTGCCCTAAGGAATCTAAGTGCAAATCCATTTATGCCGCAAGGAACCCAGTCACGTGCCACATAACTTGTTGGTTAACAACGAACTGCATGTTCACGGATAGTCCCTTAGGAATCTAGCCCGAGTGATGTCACAGCTGGTTTAGTCTGTGCGGATGCCCGGTAAGATGGAAGTGCCAACGATGTTCTCACCAGCATGCAGGTGGCATCCTGTCCTCATGCCATGGACAAACTCACCTTCCGCAAAGACCCCAATGAGGTGTCTTAATAGTGATGTGAAGCTATTTGGGGTCCTTGGGCATCAGATTTGGGGATCTCTCTTGGATCTATGCAGGACCTGTTTCTGACTTGTTTCTGACCTGGAGGTGAGCTTGCCCTAGCGGTCTTATTGAGCTAAGGCCAGAAATAAGCAAAAGTGCTCCCTAGGGAGGGACTCTGCCTTAAACAGCCCCAAGTGGGGGCTGCCTAGTTCAGAGCTACCGTAGACAGCACATGAAGATCTGGGAGCTTCCACACCCAGATCTAAGGCTTGCATCTCTTCCTGGTTAAGGCTCTCCGGTGACTTCGGGAACAGTGTTACACTTTTTTTTGGCCTTGGTTTCCTCATCTCTAACATCAGAAACGGTAACAGCACCTGTCCAGAAACGGTAGCACCTGTCCAGAGGAGTTGCTGGGAAGGGCCAATGAGGTTATAAACGCTCTTGACTGGGTCCTTGACAGCAGGAAGGACTAAGGTAGACAATAGACATACAATAAAACTGGAAATGGCTTCTCCCGTCAGAGAAAGTGAGCTTCAGGGACAAGCCCAGGGGGTTTATGAGTACTGGTTCTGACTTTTCTGGGATTCTCAGCAGAAAAAAAAAAACAAAAAACAAAAAACAAAAAAAACTTGCTTTTGATTTCAAAATGCCCCCCCCCCAAAAAAAGATGTCCATTGCTTCAATGTCATAGCAAACACCTGAGGAGGTGTGGGCGTTGATCTCTGTACAGTTTTTAAAGTGCCCTCTTCTCCACATAACATGTAACCAGTATCTCCCTCTTTGTGGTGGTGGTGATGAGGGTGAAAGTTATCATTAGTTTTTCTGGAAAATGCACACTCCTTAAATGGAGTTTTTATATCTACCAAAAAAAAAAAATTAGCTGCTCTGTCCCCAGGGAAGCAGCCTTTGTCTATTCAAAACTGGGAGAAATGAAGGGTTTTATTTGTGGAAACTGGGGCATCCGGTACCTTCTACCTAGGGAAGTAGAATTTTTTTTTTAAACCACCCACCAACACCTCTGCATACCAAAAAAAAATTATTAATAAAATCTTAGAAAATGCATTAATCTTGTACATTATAGGCAGTCATCTAGTGTCAGGAGTGCTTCGTCTTCCAGATGCGGTTCGCTTTGCGCCGTTGGAGTGACCTGGGTTCTCAGTGAAGATCCTTCTGAGGACAAACGCCTCTGAGCTCACGCCTCAACAGGCAGAGCGCTCGCACAGAGGGCGGAAGTCAAGGGAGGCTAAGAAGTTGCCTGGGATCATACAGGCAACACAGCCAGGGCAGGAGAAGGCTCGTTTCTGTTGCTCTGCATTTCCCTGTGCCCTCTGGCCCACTGCTTGCTCCCGGAAGAGACCCTGCCTTGCCTTAAGCTCCTGGGCTCTGTGAGGATCAGGAGTTAGCAATTAATAAGGCTTAGATGTAGTTTGTTTGTGTATGCGTGCAACTATTATTTCTTGAGCATCAACAGTCTACCAGTCAGTCAGGTTAGGCAATATAAAACAGACAGCCCTACTTTCAAGGCATTTTCCAGGAGTTTGGAGTTAAGCGGGTGCTATCGTTTGGATCTAAGCATCTCCCAGAGGTGTTTGGTTAAAAGTGTGTCACTATTACTCAGAGGCTGTGACTCTTTGAGCAGTGGGGTCTACTCAGTGTTCAGGTCCCTGAGAGCGTGTCCTTGAAAGGGCTAGGGACCCTAGCTGCTTGCTTTTCTCCACACTCCAGCTCGCCTGTCGGTTGGTTTTAACTGGTCTTGCTTGGCCCTGTACATCTACCATGATGCATTGCATTGCCCAAAGCAGCAAGGCCAAGCAGAGACTGAGACCTCCAAACTGTGAGCTCAAACCGACCTTCTCTCTTCATAAGCTGAGGAACTCCGGGAGTTGGTAGAGTATCAGAAGGTTGACTAACACCGTGGGAATGACAGGCAGGCAGAGAACACTAGAAGCATATACATATATATATATATATATATATATATATATGCATATATATATATATATATATATATATATATATATATATATATATATATATAGAGAGAGAGAGAGAGAGAGAGAGAGAGAGAGGAGAGAGAGAGATTACAGAGAGATAGAGAGAGAGGTTACAGGATTCCCTAACCCGGCACCTGGGGCTGTTAAATCTTCCATCTAAATAGTTCAAGCATCTATTTCCTTTGCTTGACAGAAGCTGCCACCCATTTGCTAGGTCACCTACTCCGTATCTGTCATCTTCCCCAGCGTGGCTACTGGGGCCAGGAAGAGCCCTGTTTAGGGCCCCAAAGGCTCCTATCTCAGCGGAGAGGTCAAACTGAGGAGATGGCCATAATCATATACAGGGCCTGACCACCGGGGAGACACTCAACCAATGAGGCCAGGGGTATTTATGGCACAGTGCAGCCTGGTGACATCATAATGCAGACCCCTGGCTAGGAAATGTCTCTGTCTTTTTAAACAATAATCACTAGCCAAACAGCTGGCATCTGCTAACTTTGAGATTTTTGTCATTTGAAATTTGTAAAGTTTTATTCAGATTTTTTTGTGTGTGTGTGAGATATGTTTCTGCCAATGTTCAGACTGGATGTGTCTGAGGAAGGGACACCCTATCTTGGCACTTGTACCCGTTTCTCCACAGGGTGTGCTTTGTCAGAGCTATGCAAACATGTCTTGATTGCCATGTTGCTATGTAGCCAAGGCTGGCCTCAAACTCTTAGTCCTTTTGTCTGAGTCTCTGGAATTCTGGCCCTAACTACTCATCTGGACTCCTGAAGGTTTAGCATTCTGATTAGTATAGAGATTTTGATTGAGATAAGAATTTTAAACTATATAAACATGTGTATATATATATATATATATATATATATATATATATATATATACACACACACACACACATACATTTAATACAGTATTGCCTAGTGTGGCCTATGGCCCAAGTCTTTCTCCAGTCACACTGGAGAACACTGGGTGTGAGGAAAACAGAACAAAGGGTTCTGTTTGGAACCTTGGGCAGGATGTTAATAGACTTAAGCTCCTCTAACAAGAATGTCTACCTCTTTGGCCTCTGGCATCCCTTCTGTGCTGAGGCAGGCTGTCTCTACACATAAGAAGCTGTTGTGGTTTGGGCGAGAGGTGTCTCAAAGGCTCAGAGTTAAAGCCATGGTCCCTGCCTGGTGGGCTTTGGTGAGGTGATTGGATCTCAAGGGTGATTGAATCAATTGATCCCTTGATGCATTCACAATATGGTGGCCTCCTTGGAGGTGGTGGGACGGGAGGAATGGGACCTGGAGGAAGTGAGTCACTGAGGATGTAGCCTCCTTCCTGGAGGCCCTTCCTCTTCCTAGATGTCATTATGTGACTAACTTTCCTCCACCATGATGTTCTAAGACTCACAGCCACAGAACCAGATGACCGTGGAAACCTGCAAACCCATGAGCCTAAATAAATTCTTCCGCCAGGTTTTGCTCAGGCATATTGTAATGGCAATGAGAAAATAGCGAAGAGTCTGGTTCCAGAGAGGGCAGCTTCCCTCCACTTGGGCCCCTCCCACCGCTCCCATGGAACACTGGGGCTACCTTATCCTTTTGTGTCTGGACTCCACATGGCAGTCACATAGGCTGGATCACAGATGGAGACCTGTATCTAACCTTCCTGCTTGCATTCAGCAGGTCCCAGAAGCAGGGGCCAGAAAGGTCACTCACTGGGCCAGATCAGCTGGAAATCCTTGTGTGGGCCTGGGAGGGAGGCTGGATTCAGTGCTGTCTAAGCACTCTGCAATTCTCCCAAGTCTTTCCCTTCGGGAGAAGTCAGTGTTAAACAATGACCAAGATTCTGGAAGAACTGGGAAACATCTAGAAAAACCAGTTGCTGGGAACTTCCAGGAAGCTAAGCTTGTAGGCAGAGAGTACTTTTCCTTTCCCAAAAATGTCTAAAAGAGAGAGAGAGAGTTCTGTTCAGTCATGCGAGAGGCCAAATGCCCAGTTTTCCCCAGAAGTCCACACCCTCCAGACGGCTGGACATGCCTGAGAAAGGGATACCCTATCTTGGCACTTGTGACTGCTTCTCCCCGGGGTATGCTTTGCCATGAGAGCTAAGCAAACATGTCTTGATTGCCTTCTCAGAAGTTTGCCTGGGCCCGGCCGTGAAGGCCAGCTGTTGGTCACACCAGTGGCCTGTTTTCTAAGCGCTACAATAAGGGCCATTCATGCGTGGTACTTGAGACCTTCCTCTGTGCCAGGCACTATGCTTCGTGGGTCAAGTGGAGAAATGGCTGTGTTCTTCAGGACCTCACGGTTGACTGAGGAAAAGCCATCAAGGAAATGTCATGCTCATGCTGTAGAGACATGGGACAGCAGGGCTCGTGAGATTATACCAAATAACCCCAGGTTGGCACCAGCCAGTCACTCAACGGGCCTGGGTGATGGAGAAGGAGCTCTTTAGGTGAGATAAGCCGGGAAAGGGAGGCGCTGGGGTGGTTTCAGAGGGGACGAGTTAGGTTAAGGCTTGGAGGTGACATGTTTATCGGTCCATTTTCTGTTTCTATGACTAACAAGTGGGAGTTTTGTTCCATTATGAAGGGGATTAAAGTAAACGTGGCATGGCTGTGATCGTGATGAGGCTCCTGGCAATCTCTCACTGTGGTGATGACATCATGGTGGGAGTGAATGACAGGGATAGCCGGCCCACACACCAGGAAGCCAGAGAGCTGGAGGGATCGCCCTTGGTGGTGCTGGGTATGGAACCTAGGACCTTGTGCATAACAGGCAAGTTCTCCAACACTCGGCTACACCCAACCCTCCCAGCTTATTTGTTCTGTGGTAACTTGGTCTTGTGAGGACAGCCAGGGTCCCACGAGAACGACCTTAATTCCTTCTGAGCGTAGCATATCAATGGAGACCACGACCTCTCACGAGGCCACACCTCTCTTAGAGTCTCATGGCCTCTCCCCATCACCATGCTGGGACCAGGCCTCCAAGTATGAACTCAAGAGGGACAGAGCACACCAGACTGCAAGCACTGGGGGACAGCCAGGACCTGCAGCAACTCATAGCATTAGATCTAAGTGGAGAACTATGATTGACAGGCGAGGGTATAAGTCCAAGGACCAATCAGAGACACCAGGTGTGCTCCCAACACCCTCAGAGGTCCTGAAGGGGGTCCTATTCATTCAGTGACGAGATCCAGGTGCTGTTAGGGGCCAGCTTCACCTCAGTCCTGGCTCCTGGGCTGTTTGGAAAACCACCTAAAGTCCCTTCCATTTTGACACAAAGAAACAGCTGATTACAGTGGGTGCTTAATCAGTGGTGACTCAGGCCCCTCTCTGTCATTCTCAAGAATAGGCATCATAGTTTCAGGACAGACAGCTTGTCCTTTCTGATCACTCTCAAGCACTCACTGTTTGAGTCCAGAGTCCTCTGCTGTCCTCTGGAGAGGAAGCTGACTTTCTCAGCACTTTGTTTTGTGAAGGAAATGATTTTTGGTCCACAGCAGTGAGAGAAAACGAATTTAAGCATGAGGCCTTGTTGAGGAGAGGTGAGACCATGCGTGTTAACTGGACCTGGCTCTATGGAGTGATTGTGAATCCAGGTAGGGACAAGGTGGTCTAGGTCAGAGCCCTCAGACACCCATGGTCTCCACTGAGGCTGCTCTGCTGGGTGGATGCCTGGCTGGGGGGGGGGGGCTGGAGAGATAGGCCTCTTCCCCACTTTAGGCTCAGCTTCAGGGTCAGGCTTTAGGGGACCCTTGGTGATGTCACCTCCACCCTGGCTCCTTGCCCCCAGCTGACACTGTCCTCCTTTCTGGAGCTTTGATCTGTGATTGTCATCTCAGCTGGCTATTGGGTTAAACATAGGTGACCTAAAGGTCTCTCATTCCCCTCCAGGGCCTGCTTCTCCCAGGAGACACAGGCCTGTGGCCCTCATCTCTGCTTGCTCATTGCCGGGCTCCACACAGACGTGGCGATGATCAGCGGGCCTAGGCGCGTCTCGGTACTCAGAGGGCTCTGCGCATTTTCTCCCTCCCGGCATTCATTCTACAAATGGCAGACCTTGTTTTCTGGTAGGTAGAACCTGAACAGGGAGCAAGACCTTGGGACTTGGTACCCCTAAGTCATTCCTCGCTTTAGACAAACTCCCAGATCTTCTGCTGGCTAACCAACCAGTAAAGGAGTCCTGGCTGCAAGTACACAGGCCCCGGTAAAATCCCAAACAAGATAAGCTCGGGTTAAAAGACGCAGGAGGCCCACGGTGGGAACCATAAAGGCCTGCTCTGTCTCAGGTATCCCAGGATGACCTTAACTCATCCAGGTAGCTGCGAATGACCTTGAACTCCTGCTGCCGCCTCTATCTCCAGAGTGCTAGGACCACAGATTGTGCAAACACCCGGTTTATGTTGTGCATGGGATCCAACCCAAGGCTTCCTGCAGGCGAGGCAGGCGGGGTACCATCTGAGCCATTGCCCAGCCTGTCCTTGGGGTTTTGATAAGAACATTTCTTGTGGCCAAGACCCCAAAGGTACCCATTATCTGGGAGGAGAGCTGTTTCTCCCAACGGCTGGAGAGAACCGGAAGTGGCCTTTAATCTAAGCCAAGGAAGGAATCCCCCGCCCATCCTCCACACACCCCCCCCGCGGCCCCCAACTCCCGCGCTGTAGAAACTCCATCTCCACATCGCTTCAGCCCATCACTCACTTTCCATGGTCCTGGGATCAGGGATGGACAGGGTTTAGCTGCCTTTAGCAGGGAGATGATCCAGGCATAGGAGGGGTTCCTAGTCTAGAAGGATCTCAGAGGGACGGGATAGGGAAGGGGCAGACATCCTGGACCCGCTCCAGGGGCACCCTGGCTCGCGTCACCACGACCACCCCCCCTCAAGACATCACAATCTATAGGCTGCGACCCCCGCGCCTCATCATTGTGCGTTTGCGACCAAACAATCCAACCAACACCCACCCTGCGGGTGGGGGAGGAAAAAAAAGGAAAAAAAAAAAAAAGGACTGTCCTGAGGCCGGCTCCTCCCGCCCCGCCCCGCCCTCTTCCCTCCCGCCCGGGGCCCCCGCCCCCGCCGGGCAGTGAGCGCGCGCCGGGCGCCCCGCTCCGCCGCCCGCGCCCGCCCGCCAGCCCGTCCGCCCGCGGCGGGGCCGGCCCTTCGCCCGCCCACCAGCCCCGCGCTCGCCGCCCACCGCTCGCCGCCCGCTGCCCGCCGCCCCGGCCCGCCGCGCGCGCTCCATGGCTGCTCAGGAGTGGGACTGGTTCCAGCGCGAGGAGCTCATCGGGCAGATCAGCGACATCCGTGTGCAGAACCTGCAAGGTACGGCGGCTCCGGCCTCCCCGGAGGGGCCGGCTCCACCGAGCGTGGGCCCCGCTGTGTTCCCCCCTGCGCGCCCCGGAGCCGGTGTGGCTGGCCTGCGCCGGGCTTTCAGAGCTCAGGGGGTGGGGCGGTGCGTGGGCGTGAGTGTGTGTGCACGAGTGTGCGTATGTGCACGCGCGCGTGTGCACCCCATTCCCAGCAGGGGACCCTCACCCCCTCCTCCCGCCTCCTGGTAGTTTAGAGAAGTTTGTGTGTGGAGTCTTGGGGGCGGTCAGGGCCAGGAGAAAGTGCCAATGTGTGGTGTGCTGGGTGCGCACAAGCCAGACTAGAACCACTTTCCAAAGTACCTATGGGGCTGGGGACCTGGAGTGGGGCACAGCGTCAGTCCCCAGAGGCTCTGGATGATGGGGGCACGCTGAGGACCCCAGTGACCTGAGGCTCAGTAGGCCTTCTGCACCCAGCCCACAGACCGGGAGGGGCTGGGACCAAACCCCCTTGCCTGAGGCAGTTGACAAGATGAAAGAGAAACTCCTGGTGGCCCTTGTGTCAGACTTGGGCTCTGTGGTTCTGCTACCTATGAATATGAACTATCTTTCAAAAGAAAGTATTGGGTGTGGAAACTTAGCAAACACACACACACACACACACACACACACACACTGAGAGAGAGAGAGAGAGAGAGAGAGAGAGAGAGAGAGAGCGCTATCTAAGGAAAAGAAACCCACCCCTCCCACTCCCAAAAATCATTGCCCTCAAGCCCTGTGGGTGGAGTGTGTTTCCAGCCCTCTCTCTCCTATGGGAGCTTTGCAGAATTGGGCGTAAGTCCACTTCCGGCCTCCTCACCCACCTGGACCTGTGCACAGGTGAGGCTGGGTGAACCACTTCCCCTACTGACTTGGGGCTGAAGACAAGTCCAAGGTTGACTTTGCAAGGAGCCAGCTGGGAGGTCTGGATAGAGGTGGGGCAGTTGGATTGTGGGTGTCCCTTTTGCCAGCAGGGCAGGCCGCCCCTGTTGGGGGTGGCGGAAGAGTCTAGATTAAACATTACACCTGAGAGAATGTTTTCTGGGAGCTCACGTGGCCCTCTCCCAACTGAGGTTTGGCAAGGACAGTGCAGGTCTGCAGAGGTGACCTGAAAAGGAGCCAGCGGGCGGCTCAGGGAGTGGGCACTGGCTCTGGGCTGAGAGAGGAGCTGGTTTGGGGTGGGCAGATACCATTGCTGCGATGGTATCTGGTTGGGGCTGTCAGGTCTGGTGCGGCTCCGGTACCTTAGGCAATCACTAGGCATTTTAATGAGCAGCTACTATTTGTCGCAGGCAATTATTCTTGCAGGATCAGGTCTCCTCCTCGTAGAGTTCAGCTACTGTAAAGGGAACACTTCTCAAAGTGAGACAGAGAGACAGGACAAGACAGCATGATTTGTGACAGTTCTTGAAGGGTTAGGGGGTGTCTCAGTCCCTCGCTTTGGGGCTACCACACTTTTAGAGGCAAAATATCAGTTAGAACTTGAACAGCAATGGATTCTGTTAGGAAGAGACACACTTCAAATCATGTATCTCAGATGTCATGTATTACACACGGGTATAATGTAGACTCATTTTAAGTGTAAGCTCTTAGTTGTGGGTATACCTCAGGTAATTGCTACCTACGTACAGATTCCCAGATCCCTCCATGACCGCCTCACCCTCCCTCCCAGTCAGTAACCTCGCCCACCCATCACCAAGGCAACCTTTATCTTCATCTTTGTTTTCAATTCACGTAGGTTCAATTTGTCTCTGGGACCCAACCAACTGAATGGTGCAGTTCAGTGTTTCTTCTTCATATGGCCCTTTGTGGTCAACTCAATGTTCGATCCAGCCACACAGTCTTTACTATAACCGTAGTTCCTTTTACCTGCTGAGTATTATTCCACTGAATGGATATACCACCATTCAATTATCTGTTCATCGGATGAAGGACCTTTGGGTTGTTTGCAGCGTGGGGCGAAGTCAGCGGTGGTTTTGGGGGGTGAACATTGGTTCTGTGCAGTTGTGGAGTGGGACTTGTCGACTTTGTCTGGTGTTGCTGAGATAGAGCAAAAATGGAGTTCAGGCCAGGGCTCTTGTCTTCTATTTCAGTTTCTCTGTCTGTTTTAGGGGCCTAACAGACATATTTCTCTCTCTGTCTGTCTCTGTCTCTGTCTCTGTCTCTCTCTCTCTCGTTCCTGTGGTTTTGAGAAGGTAGCAACCAAAATTTCAAGTCCAGAAAGCATTCTACATTGTTCTCAGAGCACCTGCTGAGCCGGCTGGTGGATGTCAGAGGCCCTGGCTCGCCTGAGCTTAGGTCTGGATGAGCAGTTGGGGGCTGTCCCGGGCACCCTGGCTCTCCTGGGCTGTGAGAGGGAGTGGCCGGCAGAGCCTGGCTCAGGGTTTGATTTATGAGCTTGGGACTGCTCCCAGTACAGGTGGCCACGGTGTCTTGGCAATCACCGTTGGAGACAGTGGGACTTCAAGGCTCTGTAAGCAGGGAGGGAGGCTCCTGGTACCCGTTCGCAGGCAGCTGCTACTGTCGGGTCTATCAAGCCTGATTGGAGGCGTCTGCTCCTGGCACGAGGTGGTTCTGGGGTCAGCAATGAAGGCCAGCTGAGGTTGGGCCCTGCTTGCTGCCTTCCAGAGACCAGCTTGAAGTTAGCTGGTCCTTCCTCCCCGTCCTTATAAGGAAGCACCCTGTCCATACATTCCACCCCTGTCCCTGTCCCCCTGGCGTGTGGGGTTCTAGAATCCAGGCTGTGATTGTGATATGGAAAGCCTTCCCCAGAGGAACACTGGGGTGGAGGAGGCCAGATGGGCTGCGTGGAAGACCCAGCCTCCCTCGGGGAGGGGCATTCCTCCATTACCAGCCGCACGGCGGACGAGGTTTTCAGACAGGAGCCCACGATGGCCATCGAGCTGTTTGTCACCGAGGCGCTCTGGTGCGGCATGAGACATCCCTTGGCACGGACTCCCTGTGAAAGCTTACGGGGTCCCTTGCAAGGAAGTGGGGGGGCGTGGCTCTGGCTGTTGACCTTTTCACAGAGGAGAAAATGACCCACGGGAGGAAGTGCCAACCCTCCCGTGGCACAGGCTGCTGATCCCGCCTGTCTGCAGAGCCGTGGCAGGTGGCACCGAGGTTAGAGGTGGCCAGGGGCCTCCTCTCCACTTACTGCTGAGTGTCCTGGGGACAGTGCTGCTGGCCTATTCCCTCTGCTTCAGAGTCCAGATGAGGAGTGACCCACTGTGGACCGAGGGCTGCAGAGCCAGGTTATGAGTGAGCTCTGCTCATTAGGAACCTGGTAACTATCTCGCAGTCCCTGGGGTCTCAGTTTTGCTTGGCAATGTGGGGCAGGCACACTGAACCTTGTAGAACGCCATCTCGGGCACCAGGACAGTCAGAGCTCAGTTCCCTGACTCTGCGGCTGTGGGGAGGTCCTCTCTCTTTGGGGGCTGTCTCCTGTCCTGCTACCTTAAGGACTCGAGGATGCCATCGTTTCTAACCTGATTTTTCTAGAACAGCCTGTCTTAGACTCACCTGCCCGAGGGGGCTGGGTGAGGTGGTTGGGCCAGACCCCAGGCTGTCCCGTCCCTCCTCTGAGGGGTGCCCGGCAGCATCATTGTCATTGTCTGGGCCCTGCTGACTGTGCTCTCTTGACAGGCAGGCATTGCCACCTTTAGTCAGACCTGTGCCCAAGGTCATGTGACTGAAAAGTCTAGGTGGTATTTGAACCCGGGTGAGGCCGAGGGCAAGCATCCTGTGGGTATAAGCATGCAGGCAGAGAGGTTGTTAACCTCATTGCTGGTGGCTGTGACGGTCCCAAGCGAGGCTTTGAATTTGGACTTTGAAGGCTGACCGTAGACTTTACTTTGTTTGCTCTCTATAGGGCATCGTTTGTATGCTCCAGAAGGATTCATGCTTGTCTCTGTTACTGCCTCCCCCTCCTCCCCATCCTCCTCCTCTCCTTCCTCTCCTCTCCCTCCTCCCCCTCTCTTCCTCGTCCTTTTCCCCCTCCCCCTTGCTCTCTTCCCTCTCCTCGTCCTCATCCTCATCCTCCTTGTTGGCGGCGGCGGCCTCCTCCTCCTCCTCCTCCTCCTCCTCCTCCTCCTCCTCCTCCTCCTTCTCCTCCATGACCTGGGCCCAGGCTCTGGCTCTCCCGAGCTTGCTTGGGCTTCTCAATGGCTTTTTTTAGGCTTTGGCCTAGCTTTCCCTCCTCTGATCCACCCACTATCCAGTCACCCCGCCGTGTTCCTGCTAAGCCCTCCAGGGAGTTTGTGGACTAAGGCAGAGCTTCGTGACCTGGTAGTGGCATCAGGGACCTGATATTGGTGTAACTTTTCCTGAGGAGACAGGAAGAAACATCTCTTCACCTCACCTAGGACACTAACGACAGGCCAAAGGAACAATTCCACCCAAATCGAGCTCGGTGGGACAGTGAGTTTCTTGGGCTCATTCTCAGAAGCAGGGGTGAACTGCTACAGGACTGGGTGGGGGGGTTACCCTAAAATAGCTACATCACTACAAAGTTGTCCCCAACTCATGAAAGCTGGAGTCCCCCATTCAGTCGACATTGTACCTTCTATTTACATTAGCACTTCCGGAGACCGCGTGCTCATTGGGATTAGAGGTGGGACATGGGAGAAGGGCGGCCCTGGCTTGTGATGCTCTGATTAAGATAACAGTGGTCATGGTATGCATAGAGGACAACATGGGTAGCTGCTAGGCCTTGTCTACCCTTGGAAGAGCACTGTCCAAGACTATGGATGAGAAAAGGGCTGGGTTGGCCTGGCAGGCTGGTGTGGCGCCCCCAGCAGACCACAGACGGTCTGGTGTGAGACCATCTGCTGTGGTCTGCTGGGGGTACCATATCAGCCTCCTCAACCCTAGTTACGTTCCTTCTCCCCTAGAGCCCACACTCTCCGCCATGTCTAGATGGTCTGTGACCAGGCCAGAGAGGGAAGAGCCCAGGAAAGGGCTTTTCCTCCGTCGTCCCCACGCCATGAATCCACCCCCTCCCCCAGCTCCGGCTGTCAGCACCATTAGTACCCTGGAAGGTTCCGTTTAAAAACCAGGAGAAAATCAGATGTGGATTTTTGTCCCTAGAGAGGTGCCCTGCTGGGTCACTGGCACTGGGGCTGTGTGCTTGCTTCCCAGGCAGGAATCTTGGCGTCGATGCTTTGCTTCTTCAGTCAGACCCCAGGCCTGAGTCGTCTCTCTCTGGATTGCAGGTAAAGAAGCTCACAGTCTGGGAAAGGTCATTTTCTTGTGTGATTCAGGGACACAGCCTGGCTTGGGAGGCTGCTAGAGTCGAGGCTCTGACACTGGCTAATTCGCCGTGGGACCCAGGGAAATCAATCTTTTGCCTGCGATTTCTTAGTTTTCCACCTTGGCAAAGTAGGAGTTGGCTTCTGGGGAGCTCTGAGTTACCCCCTGGAAGGTGGCATCCTGAGAGCTTGGGCCTGGGCTTTGTTTATCTGCCTGAAGCCATTTGCATTCTGGCCTGTGGCACACAGGGGCGTGGGCTGCCCACGTGTGGCTCTGGGCTCCACGCAGCTCTGCTGGCTGTATTCCTGGATTCTTTTCACATTCAAGTGCCAGAGATTCATTTCCATTTCACCCCGGGCCCAACAGAAAAGGCTGCAGTTCATGGGGTTTCTATAGAAAAGGCTGCAGTTCACGGGGGTTTCTATAGAAAAGGCTGCAGTTCACGGGGGTTTCTATAGAAAAGGCTGCAGTTCACGGGGGTTTCTATAGAAAATGGTGCAGTTCACGGGGGTTTCTATAGAAAATGGTGCAGTTCACGGGGGTTTCTATAGAAAATGGTGCAGTTCACGGGGGTTTCTATAGAAAAGGCACACAGCAGTAAAGGGTGGGCATTCGTGGTTTGCCCTGGCTGGTTAAGCTGAGGGGGTTAGTGATTTAGGCAAATGGAGAATACTATCTGTGTATACCCAGAAACCAGAGGGGGCAGAACCCATCTCGAAAATGGAGTGACCGTAGCTAGAGGCAAGCCATCCACTGGGGGCTGGGTTGGTACCTGCCCTATGAGGAGAACTGAACACAGGAAGCTGGCAGCCAGAGGGGCCTGTCCTCCTCAGAAGAGCCAAGCTGTCTGCTGGCGCCATAGCCTCCCGGGGAAGGCAGAACACAGGGCCAGATCAGCCATTCTAGGGAAGTGCCTCTTGCCCAAGAGGCCAGGCTTTCATGAAGTGCCCTGTTGGCCTGCAGAACACTGTGGCATTTCATATTTTATTGGAACGGCAGAGCTCTGGGCAAAATCCTGCCCAACAGGTCATAGGTTACGCCTACCCTGTGTCTGAAGGGAAGAAGAAAAATAAAGTGATTGTCTTTATGATGGTTGAGCCGTTAAAAGTGAAATCCCGTTCCCATAGAAACCTACTTTCACATCCCTTGGTGTCTTTTTTTTAGGGGGGGGGGAGTACTTGTAGATTATGTCTGTCATAGAAGGAAGTAGAAGCAGCCTGTGGGGGTCTTTCCTCTTTATTGGTGTGTTTGCTTTTCTTTGATTAATTTTCTCCTCGCTGAGTAGGCGTTCCAAGACTTTAGCCATAGGTTACATTTGGCCTGCTGCTCGTTTTATAAATAAAGTTTTTTGTTGTTGTTGTTGTTTTGGTATGTAGCTATACCCATTCATTTGGATATTATCCATGGCTGGGTAGGGGAGAAGGCACCCAGAAGGCCATATTTACCACCTGGTCAGGTGCAGAAAAAGAGTAAAGTTGGGGAATGTAGAAACACTAAAATGAGAGAGAGAGAGAGAGAGAGAGAGAGAGAAAGAGAGAACACACTTGTATGATATATGTATATGTATATATAGCCAACTTAGGTGCTAGTTATGGCCACTGTTAGATAACTATTTTTCCAAGTCATTCCATTGCTCTACCCTGGACATGACCCACCAAGTTGTCCCAGGGACGCCGACCCTGCCTTCTCCTCACTGCTGCACAGTAGATTTGGTCTAGAAGCAGTTCTGGGTGAGGCCTGGATGTCATGCTAACACCTATAGCACATGCAGTCATCTTTCTTCCATAGCAGGGTGAACCCTCAGGGATCCAAAGAGGCGGGTCAGCTGTGTGAGGTAGCTAGCCTTCCCGGGGAGCCGGCAAGCTCATGTCAGCACCAGCCTGGTCGAAGACTTCCTATTGGTACCATGGCAACCTGGAGAACTTCCTGTAGGATGGTAGGGACTGTATTTTTGAAAGTCAGACTCAGCATGACAAGTGAGGGTCGCTAGTAGGACCATGTTATAGAGGGCCTCCTCTGAGCTTAACCGCTGTTGGTCGTCGTCCTCAGAATGGCTGTGACTTGTTGAAGGAGACCCCAAGAAAGGCTTGTTGACTGTTGGCATTCCCTCAGAGGAAGGGGGAGGGTCATCACTGGACACTCACTGAGGTTCCAGCTCCTCCGTCCTGCAGCTTTGGGGTTGCTCAGGCTCCTATGAGGAACCACGCACATAAAGCCATTGGTTTCTCAAGTTGGATGTTGGTTGAGATTGTCCTTTGGTTTGGTCATGGGACTTCAAAAGGAGGGGTAGCCGCTTGTATATATCTCCCAAGGCTTCCCAACCAGCAGCGTGTAGAGTGCTCGTGAGTAAGGCTGCCCATCCATTCTTACCCCACCCCACCCTGCCCCCGGGCTGACGGCTGACTGCTGACTGCAGGTCTGGCGTACGGTCTGTTGCCTGCTGTATAATGGGCCTACCCACTTGAAGCCAAGCCCAGAGCTGTGGTTGGAAGGCAGGGAGCTAGGCAGTGGGCTCAGGAGCCCACACACTTGCTGTCCTCCTTGTGTTTGCCCTGGAGCCCAGAGCTTCTCGGAGATTATTATCCAGGGTGCGTGAGGGTGAGGAAAAGCTGAAAGAGGGTTTGGTGGCATTCAGAAGCCCTGGTCAAAAGCCACTTCATCTCCTGCAGAGCACTGGGTGGAGTTTGATAGAGCCCCAGTGATGTCATACCCCACTCCTGCTGTTCCCGGGGTGGGGGGTGTTTCTTATGCAGCTGGAGCTTTTGCCACTTTATGTTGGTCTCTTTTTAAGACTATTTTTAATCTCCTATGCTATGACATACTTAAAAGGCAGAGTTCTGAGCATTCCATTAGGATCTGGGGCAGCAGGTGGAGAGGGGCTCAGAGATGATCTTGTCTGATGGGGGAAAACCTGAATCCAGATGACATCATCCCTGCTTCCTCCTTCACCTCGGGCAGCCCAGCCCTGGACCCAGAGCTAAGCCTACTTGGGCCATACCTCTGGGTACCACCAGGCCAGATTCAGCCCTGCAACCTTACCCTCTGGACGTCTCTATCCCACGAGCCATTTGCGTCCCCAGGGAAAAGCTGCTTCCTTGGATAAACTGGACCACAATGTTTCTCATGCTTGCCCTTCCCAGAGGGAAGTGCTAGAATGTGTAGAGAAACTGCTGTAACTGAAGGCCAAGTTGGACAAAGTTAGCCAGGCCCAGAAGGGCAAACGTTGAACATTCTCTGTCATCTGTGCAATCTAGAATTAAAGATATATTTCACACACACACACACACACACACACTCACACATATGCACATACACATTCCCACACCTACCACACCCACTCAAACACATTCACACACATACATACACACACATACACTCAACATATACACACCAGACACATACACACACATACACTCAACATATACACACCAGACACATACACACACACATTCACATACACCAGACATACACACATTCTCACATACACACTATACACTCACACTCTCACACATACACACTGCACACTCACACACATTCACAAGCACACACACACTCACACAGACACACACACAGACACACACAGACACACACACACACACACACACACACACACACCTACCTCATGAAAGTAGGAGGGAGTCTATCCAGGAAGAGGAAGAGAACCAGCAGGATGCGGGGAGTGAGGACAAGAGAGGGAAATAGGTGTGAATAGCATCAAATTACTCAATAAACATATATAGAAATACGATGAAACCCATCATTTTTATGCCATGAATATACACTATTTAAAAAAGTCCCCAGTCGCCGGGTGGTGGTGGCGCACGCCTGTAATCCCAGCACTTGGGAGGTAGAGGCAGGCGGATCTCTGAGTTCGAGGCCAGCCTGGTCTACAGAGTGAGTTCCAGGACAGCCAGGATTATACAGAGAAACCCTGTCTCAAAACAACAACAACAACAAAAAAGACAAAAAACAAAAACAAAAACAAAAAAACAAACAAAAAAAAAAGAAAGAAAAAAGAAAAAAAAAAGAAAGAAAGAAAAAAGAAAAGAAAAAAGAAAGTCCCCAGTCTAGACATGTAAGTTGCAAGGGGCTTCCCCTCCCAGAAAATGACATCTGACCTTGCTTGTGTGGGAGTCTAGCCGAATGGCCACCCAAGTATTTCTAGGCTCCCCTCCCTGTCTCCCTGCCTCCTCCCCTTCGCTTAGAGCAGAGGTCAGCCTGCTTTCCTGCCGTCTCCATGGAGAGTTTATGGTGCTGTTCATGGTCATTGCTAAGCACACTTTGCTTTTGTCTCCGTGGTGTTTGCTAAAGCAGGGATGTCCGTGGAGCTGACGAGATACCAGAAAGGCATGTCTTAGGGTGGCTCTTTGGTTGTCAGGCTGACTTAGGGACGGTCTAGCCAGAGTTAGAGAAGACGGCGTGGGGCTCTAGTGTACTAGTGTTTGATGTTCCATGCAGGTAGTGTGGGGGGTGGTGTCCTAATTAGCTTTGTAAATTTGCCAAGAACTCATGACCTAGAGCCATCAGAGAGGAAAGTTCCTTGGAGGAAATGCCTGGGTCAGATTGGCCTGTGGGCAAGTGTGTGGAGAATCGTCTTGACTAATAACTGATGCAGGAGGGTCTAGTCCACGGTGGGCGGCACCCTCCCTAGGCAGGTGGTCCCGGGCTGTGTAAGAAAGCCAAGCATGAGCTGGGCTGAGTCAGAAGGTGGCATTCCCCCATGGGATGCTCTGCCCCATGAGGGTTATTGTCTGTGCCTGAGAGGTATACTGATGCCACCACTGACGGGTCAACCAAGACCAGGAGTGTTGGCCGCTGGGCTTTAGGGATCAGAAATCAGGGTGAAGTCTGCAAAGATGGATCGAGAGTGGAGGCTCTAAAAAGAGGCTGGGACTGGGGCTGGGGAGGAAGTCTGGAGACTTGGCCAGCCATCAAGGACCAGCTGATCAAATGGCAGATGATACTGGGCAAGAAGTGACCGCCTCGGGCGGGCTTGTCACCTGCCTCTTGGGACTGGACAAAGCTCACTGTCTCTTATGCACTGGTAAGTCCACCTAACCAGACAGAAGGCCAAGCTCTCAGCCCATCCGTCCTGACTGGTAATCACAGGGCAGCTGGGAAGTGTGGGGGCAGGGCTTTCAGTTTAAGAAGTTGGAGAATGTGATGCTTATAGACGGCTGGTTTAAGTGACTTGGTGGCCATGGCAACTGTCCTTTACTCTGTATCCTGGATTGTGTGACAGTGATGACAGACTATAAAGCATTCAGTGTCTCCTACTTATGTCATTTCATTCTGATGTCACTCTCTGAGGCTGGCGTTATGGCCCCACTGTACAGACACATACACTGAGGCCAGTGCAGGAGGGAATGCCTGTCCAATTTGAACACACTTTGCTCTGAAACAAACCCACACACTTAACAAATCCAAGCTGAGGGCCTTGGGCACAGACAGCCCACTGTCGCCCTGTGATGGCCTCACAGGGGATCTCAGGAGCATATGTACCACGAGATACCACAGGCTGCTAGGAAATGAAGAGGAGCAGAGGGCATCAGTGTGGGTCACGGGTGAGAAGGCCCGGGGTCAGTGCTGCTGCCCTCGGATCTGTCTTGGTGGTGGCGGCGGCGGCTTCCAGCTGTTTGCCGGCTTGACTGGAAGCTGTACCAGGCTCAGCACTAGAGAGCTGTGTTCACATCAGGACGTATGGACGAGGAATTGAAGGAAGAATCTAAACCCTGGGCTTTGGCAGAGCCGTGTGTGTGTGTGTGTGTGTGTGTGTGTGTGTGTGTGTGTGTGTGAGAGAGAGAGAGAGAGAGAGAGAGAGAGAGAGAGAGAGACAGAGACAGAGACAGAGAGAGACAGACAGAGACAGACAGAGACTCTTGATGGCTGGTGAAAGGGGGCACTCATCCCCAGGTCTAGAACATCCTGAGGTCTCATGCCTTCACCCCTTTCCCGTCCCTCTCAGCCCCTCCCCCATCGCCCTTTCCTTGGACAATTCCTTTTGACTTTTTTTTTAAGCTGATGCTCTTAATATTTCCCTTTGTCACCAAATCGAATGCTTGCACGTCCTAATCTTGACTCCTTTTTCTTATGCTCCAGTTCCTGAGAAATGCGAGCATGCCCGCCCGGCTCTGCTCCTGCTCTTTGGCCCTCAATCCCCACGTCCCGATCTAGTTCCAACACACTGGAGGGGACCTCAGTGTTCTACTAGGTCTGTGCGGCTCAAAGCTTAGTCACTGAAAGGCTTGATCCCCTGCTGCCTCCTGTTCTGCCTTTTGTGTTCTGGGGAGCTTAGATATTGTTGTTGATCTTGTTGCTAACTTCCGGGTTTATGCATTTCATCCCAAACTCTTTCTGCACTGGATGACTGTTTCGGGTGGTTGGGACACCAGGTGAATTCTGTCTCTTGGTCCTGACTTCTTGGGTAAATCGAGGTCCTCGTTCTACTCGAGTCTGGACCTGTTGCCCTCCAGGCCTGGGATCTGGCTGTCTTCTGGGCTGTCAGTTATACCTCACCATGCGTTCTTTCTCCTCCCACTGCTTCCTGCGTCCTGATGGTGCCAGTGTGCAGATGCTGGCACACATCCTTGCTGAGAGCGGGTGCCAGGGTGGTATGCTGTCTGAGAACTCGAACCTAGAGAACAGGTCTCCTCTCCTCTAATTCTTGATTGCTGCATTAACTGAAGGTCATGTTCGTGACTGGCAGTCCCTTCCTCAGGGGCACTGAAGGGCCCAGAAGGCTGCAGGCAGGAGCTGTGAAGCCATGCCCGATACGCTGTAGGCAAGCACTGTCTGTCTGTCTGTCTGTCTGTCTGTCTGTCTCTCTCTCTCCTCTCAGCTTTCTGTGTCTTCTCTGCCCCCTGGCACCCCGAGTCCTCAAGGGCTCCCCTGATGCTGGCTTCTTTTTGACTCTTTTCAGCGAACAGTTACTGAACCCTTCCCGTCTGAGACGGCCCGTCAGTTCTGAAACCTTTTCTCCATTACGATTCCTGTGCTTCAGTTTGCTCTGACCTTCCAGAACTCTATTTAGATAGCGGCCCGGGGAGACTTTCATCTTTAATTTTCTTATCTATTCTATTTTCCATCCCTGCATTCTGAGAGAGTTCATCCACTTCTGATTCTGTATTTTATCTATTGCATTTTTTAACTTGCAGGAGTTATGGTAGAGCAGATGCCTGCTCTCCCACACTGCGGGCGGGTGGCTCCGTGCTGCCCAAGATGGTGGGAGGCCTCCAAGAGGCAGCCCACTCGGGGGGCTGGAACCCCAACACTGGCGGTTTGGGGAAAGTTCTTTGGATGCCACCTTTTCTCCAGACACCTCGAGTGGTGTGGGAAGCATTGCACTAGACAAATGCACCTGTCTCAGGTGCTTTGGTGATTGCTGCGTCCTGGAGGCAAAGGGCAGGCATGCTCCACATTGCAGCCCAAGGGCCCAGCTAACCCAGAGTCTAGCTAAAAAGCTGGCACCACACAGAGTCGTAAATGTACCTGAGTCACTTTGAGATTTATTTTGATAACTAGGTGGCACAATGGTTCTTGAACATGAACTTTGTAGATACCAATATTGAGTTGCAATATCGATAGCCAGCCACCAAGGCTGGTGGGAAACTTTAGTCCTTTAGGGTTAGTGTTAGGTGTTCCCTTTAGATGTCTCCCCCCCCCCCCCCCCCCCGCTGTGTTGCTACATACTGAGCTGGAATTGGCAGCATCTCCGGGGGCATATTGGCCACTTCTAAAGGCTTTCCTCTATCTCTTTCCTCTATCTTGGCTGACGTCCCAAGGCCCAAGTTAGCAAGAGTCAGCTGCGGAGCAGAAACTGAGTACTTACGGCCAGGGTCCTCCCTCCTCAAGATTTCCACTTAACCTGTCAGTGGGCTGCAAGACCCACCCAGCTTGGCAGTCAGCATTTTGATTGGACAATAGTTTAGGCTAGTTGCTGTTAGAACAAGGAGCCTGACCACAGTGAGTCTGAAAGCCGGCTGTGGGCAGGGCCCTTGTTCAGTTAGGTTCTGTGTTGTTGGATGCTGGCTCCCTGCCCATTTTTATAATTCTGCCCTAGCCTGAAGCCATAGGCTTTCTGGCGCCAAGCTTTTAAACAATCTTTGCTTCTGGTGAGACGATAGTTCATTGCCTGGCCTTCACCAGACTTGGGCGGCCAGGTTGACCTTAACTTGTTCGCTAGAAGCTTGAGGGGTTCGGGCTAGCTGCAAGGAGGACTGTGGAAGCGACCATTGGCGGTTCCAGGAAAGAACAAATCAATGTGTGGTCCTTCAGCTCGGCTCGAAGGAGGAGGCCTTTCATTTTGCAGCCCTGGCTGCTTAAACAGGGTTGATCAATCCAGGGCGGGCGGGGGAGGGGCGGAAATCAAAACAAAACCGGACAACAAGTAACAAACAAGGACAGACAGCCTGTGCCTGCTGAGTCTGGCTTGAAGACAGCCTGGGGTTAGAGTTTGCTTCTCATAGAGCTGCTTCCTAGCGTGCTGGTCTCCTCTGTCTGCTGATGAGTGATATTAGCAACTTGAGTGGCCCCCCGGGGGGCTGTTAGGGGGGCTGCAGTGAGGTCTGAGGTCACTAGATCTTTTGAGTCAACATTTTTTTTCCTTTATATTTTATTTAAAATAAATTGTGTGCAGTGGCAGGCGCTGGGGAGATAGCTTAGTTGGGAAAATGCTTGCTAAGGACCTGAGTTCGGTCCCCAGAAACCATGGTTAAAACAAACAAACAAACAAAGAAACAAAGCAAAGCAAAGCAAGAAAAGAACCAAACCAAAACAGCCAAATGTGACCCAGCATGCCTGTGATTCCCAGCGCTGGAGAGGCAGAGGCTGGATCTCCAGGGCTCCTTGGGTCTCCAGGACTCCTTGGCCAGCCAGCTGAGCCTACTTGGTGAGCTTCAGGCCAGTGAGACACCCTGTTTGTCTACTTGTTAAGCCGTTTGAGGAACAGCTGATATTGTCTTTGGTCTACACACACACACACACACACACACACAAACACGTGTCCATATATACCTGCACTCATACAAACATGTACACACATATACGTGTAAAAATAAAGGGGGGGTATTCCTTCCTTCCTTCCTTCCTTCCTTCCTTCCTTCCTTCCTTCCTTCCTTAGGTGTGGTGGTCGGTATTTTTATAGGAGCACATCTGGATGAGCAGAGGGACTTAACACACCCAGGCAGTGAGTGTTTGGACTTAGGCACCCAGACAGTGTTTGGGGTTTGTGCCCCATCATCTCAGATTTAGGCTACTTGATGACTAGTACCGAGTGTCTAATTGACGCCTGAGTCGTTTGCGGGTAAAGGAGATACTAGGGCTGAAGTGTGGGGAAGGTGCCCTGGGACAGGACCCTATGTCAGGTGGGCGTGGGCAGAGAGAGGCGGCTGCCAGGTGAGGGAGGGGCTGTGAGGTCCTATGACACAGGTGCAGGAGTGTGCGCCAGAGATGAGTCAGAGGTGGCCAGTCCAGCCCAGGACAGAGGGAGCCTGGGGGTGCGATTGTGAATAAGGCTGTAGACTTTTGCTCTGTAGCCATTTGCCCGGCTGGAGGCCAGCATCCCTCCATGCGTAAGTGCTGCTCGGGGTGCTACCAGCTCCAACAGAGAGGGTTTCTTGTGAGTGGCACGAAGGAGGTTTAGTGCCCTTAAGCGAGTCTACGAAATAGCAGTCATGCTGCCATCAGAATCCCCATGAGCATCCCAGTGGAGAGGGGACCATCCGCTTAAGAGCTCAAATGAAGGAGCTGAGCCGGGTGGTGGAGGCACACGCCTGTAATCCCAGCACTCTGGGAGGCAGAGGCAGGCGGATCTCTGAGTTCCAGGCCAGCCTGGTCTACAGAGTGAGTTCCAGGACAGCCAGAACTACACAGAAAAACTCTGTCTGGAAAAGAAACCAAAAAATCAAATGAAGGAGCTGCTGCACCTTCTTGCCCCTCCTTCAAAAGGCTCTTTGATGTGAAGGTCCAGCTCTGAGGTCCCTGGTAAGTCAACAGATGATGTCACAGATACCATGAATGGGGTCCATTATAGCTTAGGGCTCTCCAGTCATGGGAAGGATCCAAGAGAGGGGCAGGATGCCTCCGCCCCCTTGGATGATACCGTGGAACATTACGTAATGCGTCAGATGCACATGACGCAAGTTTTATTTGCTTTTCAAAGCACAGACTGTTTCTAAGCCAACCCGGCCAGTGTCCTCTTGCTCTTGAAATGACTTTATTATAACACACGTGTTCATTGATGTCTGCCTGGGGCAGCACGCTCAGGGGCTCAGAGAAAGGTAGGGAAGGGCTTGGCACTCTTGAGAGATACAGCAGCTATAGACTTGACCGTAGGGTCACTAGGGCTCCATGTCTGCCGCTCTTATGTTGAAATGGGAAGAGTGGATAAAAGTTGCTGACAGGAAGGGAGTCCACTTGCCTGTGGCTAAAGCTGGTGGCTGTGAGGCTCGTGGGCCAGACCTTGAGGCTGCAGTTGGGACCGTAGGTGTAGAGTCCTGTGTCTTACCATGCCCCAGAAGCTGAGGCAGAGGCGATGCAGTTCCACACATGGGAGCAATGCCCCAGGCTTTTGGCCATTACCTGTGCACTCAGAAGTCGAGGTTCACTTCCATCCAAACAGGCTTTTCTAGGAAGAGGCTCTCCTAGACACGGACATGGAACGTGGGTTAACTCAGATGCGGACATACAGAACTGGGGTGACTTAGTGCTTTGGGGTGCAAAGAGCACTGTGGCCGTGTTTCCCTAATGGCATGTCCTTCTCCCAACCCGCACTCTCTCCACTGGGCCACAGCAGCCCCCCACAGACACTCCGTTTGGTTCTATGAGTAGCAAGCTGGTGGCACCGGCCTGAAGCTCCTGTCTGGACCTTAGTTTCTCTTCCCATGTCTGGTGATGAGTCAGAGCTGCACTGCCCATAGAGGGGGCACCACTAGGGTGTGTCTTCAGACCCAGCAGGGCTAGGGTAAGCAGAACCATGTTGCCTGGGTACCCGACAGGGGTCCCATTCAGGGTTTCAGATCCCTCACGTGGGATGGAATACCGTGGCACCAACTCTAAGCTTCCGCTCCCTTAACTCCAGAGCGCTTAGCCTGTCTGCCCGTGTCACGTGCTCATGGCCGTGACAAACGAACACGAGGGAGGAGGGGGTTTGCTTTGCTTGAGGTTTGAGGGTACAGTTCGTCACAGCAGGGAAGCAATGGTGGCGGGACCATGAGACAGCTGATCACATGGCATCCGCAGCCAGGAAGCAGAGACAGATGGCCACTTTCTTCCTTACAATCAGCCCAAGACCGAATGAGTGGTACTGCCCACGTTCTGGGTAGGCCCTCCACCTAACCCAGCCCAGACAACCCTCACAGATATGCCAGAGGCTCCTCTCCTAGATCCCACGTCCTGTCGAGCTGACACGATTAGTCATCACACTCATTCCTGGGGAGGGCCGATGGATTGTTGTTCAGGAAGGGACATCTGGAGAGAGCTGCCCGAATTTGATACAGGTGCAGTTTCCTGTCCTGTGGAGAGCCATCTGAGACTGCAGAAGCCACTGCAGTTCTTAAACTCCCAGGCCACGGTGTTCCTGTCTCTTCCTCTTCACAGAGGTGTGGTGCCTGAAGGCCCCCCTGAGTTACTCTCCTGATTATCCCTGGGGCTGTCCAGCCTGACCTCTAATGCCACCAGAAGAGAGACACTTTCCTGCTCTGGTATCAACTGTCACCCTTGATGGAGTTTGGCCATATCTATAAAGTTGGTGGATGCTTCCTTTCCTCCAGATTGACCCGTGAGAGGATACATGTGGGGTGTCCACACTTGGCCACGGCTCCCTGTAGCTTGACCCCTGCTCAGTGCTCTCAGGCTGATGACATTTGTCACCCTCATGACACAAAGCATATCTCTGTGAGTACAGTGCATATGTGTGTACATGTTCATGTACATATAGGTGTATATGTGTGTGTATGTGTGTATACATGTGTGTATATTTGTGTGTATATATGTGTATATTGTGTGTGTATATATGTGTGTGTATGTGTGAATATATGTATTTATGTGTTATGTGTATGTGGTGTGTGTGCGTTTGTGTATGTGTGTGAGTGTATGTGTGTATATGTGTATGTGTGCATATGTGTGTGTATGTATGTAAAGTGTATATATATGTATATGTATTTGTGTGGTATGTGTGTATATGTATATACATGTGTGTATTTGTGTGTGTGATATGTGTATGTGTATGTGTGTGTATGCAAGTGTGTATGTGTGTGCATATGTATATGTGTGTATATGTGTATTTGTACATGTGTGTGTTGTATGTTTATGTGTATATATATATATATGTGTGTGTGTGTGTGTGTGTGTATGTGTGTGATGCTGCAGATTGACGTTGGTGACCTCCTCAGTTATTCTTCTACCCTATTTCTTGAGGCAGAGTCTAACTGTCTACACTCGCTGGCCAGACAGCTCCAGAGATCCACCCGTCTCTGCCTCCCAGCGCTCAGATTACAGTACAGACTTCCACACCTTGTGTTTTACGTGGGTTCTATGGTTTGGGTCCTCGTACCTTCTGCAGGAGCACTTTACTGTGGCTGAGCCGTCTCCCTAGCCCCAGCATGATGTTTGGCATCCTTCCCAAAGCCAGGCAATTTCTTTAGCCAAAGCCACAGGGGATAATGTGCCATTGAGTCAAATGAGCCACACCCCTCCATCAATGGTCCAGCTGGCAGAATCAGGTGGATGCAGTCAGCCGTCCTAACCTGGAGGCAGAGTGTGTGTGTGTGTGTGTGTGTGTCTGGATTTGACTATGCAGCTGCCCCAAGGAAATCTTTGTGGTTATGCAAAGGGATCGGGAATTCTAGACTTTTACCTTGGTGGCCATAGATACCCTCCACCTGTCTGTGGGTCTTCCAGGGGACTCAGGGCTTGAACACGAGGTTAAAGAGTTAAAAGGTTGCCTGAAGGGTTCTCCGGAGGGCCCTTCCTCTCTGGATGTGCTGGAGTGCTGGATCAGCTTTGGACAGTACTTGGTGGGTAGGGTGCGCAGCCTGCAGAGGAGTTACTATATCTATATACTGTTCATCTACACATCTATGTACAACCACTCTTATTTTTACATGGAGCCACGTGGCCCCTTTGCTGGGCCACCAGCCTTGTCTTCTCCTCCTTTTCCATCATAGGCCTGGCTATCATTACCCCTCACAGGTGCCCCTTGCCTCACTGTCTAAGATTAGCATCTCCCTTGTCCAATGTCTTGCTACCTGTTGAGCCGTCCTTCCTGGCTTCTGGTGAGAGAGAAAGCTCTCTGCTCTTGGCTGTGACCCTGTCACATCCCTGGCTACTCTCTGTACTTAGCTGCCTGTTGGGGACTGGCTGGTCCGAGATGGCCCAGAGTTGGCCCAGGAGCACCTGTGGAGTGGGCACACCAGGTCCTGTGAGCAGTGGGCCTCGACTTCCTGTACCTTTCCTAGGGACACAAGCCTTTTCCTAGACAGAGCTGCCCTGGGTGAGGCTCGTCCTAAAAGGGCAACCTGTCGTGAGTAGTTATTTTCTCAGGGTAGGTTCTGAGAAAAGTGGTGGCCCAGGCTCTTGGTGGTCAACATTTGTGGTAGATTTCAATTCAATTTTATTGATTTTATGTAAGTGGCAGGGGCATGGTGTGACATGCACATGTCATGGGGCATGGGCGGAGGTCAGAGGTCAGAGGTCAGTTCGCAGAAATTGGTAGGGTCTCATTCAGATTGCCAGGCACGGTGATAAGTACTGCTGAGCCTTCTAGCCCAGCCCTGAGATGGTTTTTAAAGTTCGGGTTTCCACTTACCACCTTTGGGGAATAGATTGCTGGCCTAGAATATTTTATTCTGCCCTCGGGCAATACCACCGCCCCACCCCCACCCTCTCTTAGCCTACAGAACCTGAGAGGATGTGAAAACCCAGGAATCAAATCCAAAGGAGCTGTCACTGCAGCACGGACTCTCAACCCCTCCTACACTGGCCTGGGTCACAGGGTAGAGGGCGGGAGGGGGGAGGCGAGCATTTTTTGACTACCTAAGAAGTGAAGGGGCCACTGCGCTGAACTGGGCTAGAGTAGCTGCCCGGAGAAACAAGGAAAGGGGTGGGAGGGGGTGGGGTGAGTCAGAAGGACTAGAGATCTGGGCTCAGGTCCTGACTCCTCCCCTTGGAGCCGGTCCTGGCTCCTCCCCTCTTGGTAGCCAGGTGCTTTCCAGCAGTCTTTGCCAGTCAACAAAGAGTGTCCTGTAACAAGTCCGCGGTCTCCTAGTTCCCCGCAGGGCTTTCCTCCCCGGTGGGGATCTTTGAGTTCACCGGGAGGGACCTTGACTGTGCGCTCTCCAGCAGAGTCCTTAGACTTTAGGCCAGTGCCCACCTAAGGCAGAGCCAGTCTCTCAGGAGAACTTGGTACCCTCTGGGGATGTTTGGGGTTTCAAGCACTGTACGGGTGCTATGTTTTTTGGGAGGTGGGGGTGGGGCAGAGGCCCCAGTTTCTTTTAATACCTTGCCAGGCACAGATCAACCCCCATTTGGGAATGATTCCCCCAGCAGTGGGAAGAGGACCCCTGCCCCATGCTGGACAGTTAGACTGCAGGTGTCAGGGCCTCACCAGGGACTCTGGCTGGGAGATCTGAGAGAGGGGCTGAGAACAAGCGTCTCTAACAGGATCCCCAGGCGAGCTCTCTGTCCCTGAACTATGTTCTCCTAAAAGCCTAACAGGGAAGGGGCTGTTTCTGCAGCCAGAGTCATGGCCACCATTGTCCCTGGGGAACTGAGTAGGCTAGGTGCTATGGGAAGGGTCCTGTGGCCATTTTATGACCAATCAGGAGTGGGTGCTTTATCCTCGCCGTCATTTCCATATGGATAACTGAAAGCCAGGAGTATTGTTCCTGCTAAGCATATGGAATCCCCGCCCCCTCTCCTCACCAGCCTCCCCACATCCCACAGAGCTGGGCTGTCACTCTCTCCCGGCCTGCCACAATTGCTGCATTGACTGCAGTCAGCTAGGCGTGCCCAGCAGGTCCCTCCCTGCTCTCCCCGGTCAGAAAGTCAGCTCGAGGGAGAAAGGAAGGAGACGGGGAGGAAGGAATTACAGGACTGGGAAGCCCAGTGCAGGGGGTTACTCAGCGCCCTTGTCTCCCTCCCAAGACTTGCAGGCAGGAGCTCAGGGCTTGGGTAGGCACTGTGACCTGCACAGGTCTCTGCATGCTTCTACTGTAGGACAGATGGTGTGACGGCCAGGTGACAGCTTGACATGCCCCTCCTGTCCCCTATCCTCTACTCCTGCCTCTGCAGGCATGAGACCCTGGTCTGTAGACAGGGCTGCTCACCTGCCCCAAGCTCCTGCCTTACCTCCATCCTACTGCAAGATTTCTTTATAAGGAAGCTGGGTGCACACGTGTGCGTGCGCACGCATACATACACGCATACACACACACACACACACACACACACACACACACACCTTCAATGCCAGTGCTGGAGAGGCACATGTAGGAGGATTTGTGAGTTCAAGGTCAGCCTGGTCTATGGAGTGAGTTCCAGGACAGCCAAGGCTACATAGAGAGTCCCTATCTCAAGGAACTACCACCACCACTAAGAAAAAAAAAAGTGAGCATGTGGGGTCATCACAGTTTTTGTGTGTGTGTGTGTGTGTGTGTGTGTGTGTGTGTGTGTGTGTGTGTGTGAGAGAGAGACATCTCTGTCCCTAAAGGCCTCATTTCTGCATGACTGGCTCTTCAGTTTGGGGGCTGTGGCTGGTGGCTGCAATGGCTCCTCAAAACGACCTGTTGTGCCTTGCCTGTCTTTGTCCAGACTAGACAAGGGTGGCCATTGGAGTCACTTGGGTTCTGTGGTGGATGATGTCATAAGTAAGCTGACCTTTGAGATCTCTCACTCCTAAACTCCTGTGGCACAGAGCTTCTGTGTCGAGGAGGAGTCTTTACCGGGTTCTTTCAAGACCGGTAAAGCCAGACCTTCAAGGAGGGCATCTGCGAGGGCTCTGCTGGCCTGCCTTTTTCTTCAACTCCTATGCACCCCCCACCCGTGCTCCCCTCTCCCCCAGCCCAGAGCTACCCCAGAAGCCCCAGCTGACGCACTTTACCCTCACAGAGAACACATTCTTTCATCACTGGGCGACATGAGGTTCAGGGACATGGGCTTCGGTCTTAGACTCCGGGTCATTTGGGATCAGTCTCAATCAGGTGAGTTCCAGCTCAACCCTACGCCATGGTGCTAGAAACAGAAGAGCATTTCTATGTGTGTAGTCCAAAGCCGCGCGGCACTATGTCCCCTAAAACCTGCAGATACTCGGGCTCTCTCTGACTCACAGCTCTGCCATCTCCTGTGTGGATTTTGATCTTACTATGGTCCAAAGTGACAGCTAGGACTGACTGTAGCCGTTATGTTAACGCCTGAGGAAGCAGGGTGGATGAAAAGTAAGATAAGGATTGGAACGAGTGCCAGTGTTTTGTGAGGTTTTTTGAACCATCTTATGGTGGTTTTGCTCAGATCCCATTGGCTGAAATATAATGATAAGAGACTGCAAAGGAGACTGGTGAGCGGAGTTCCCCTGAAAACAAGGGGTTCTCAGTCACGAAGGAAATGGAGAAGGGAACTGTGAGCTGGCACTGTCAACCCATCTCTCTCCTCCAACTCCCAGCTCTGAGGGCCTCAGTCCAGTTCTGGCCTCTTTACGTCTTAATCGTCTCCGTCTGCCTGGAACTGGAGTTGACGGCTCCCGTAGTCCTCACTAGTCCTGACACAGCGTGGGAACCAGAAGTCACACCCGCTGTGTTCTGTCACTGGCTGTGGTGGTTCTGCTTCATAGGGCAGGTGCCACAGAGGGCAGGGTGAGCTGAGGACATGCTAGGGCCCCCCCACATTTTAAGCCTCCTTTATGTCGCACCCTCAGGTGCCATGATAACATGGATATGAAGGTAACTCTCACAGGCACTGAGGAGGAGATGGCTCAGGTGGGGAAGAGGCTTCTCTCCAAGCCCAAGGACCTGGGTTCAGAACCTGGTACTGGCATGAAAAGCCTGAAGTGGTTGGCACACGTGTGATCCCAGTACTCAACCTATACCATGTGGGTGACCAGGACATGATGGTCACCTACCTGGCTCTCTCTCTGCAGCATGTGTGGCGTAGTGCTGTGAGCACCCCCTGGCCATGCAGCTCTTTGTCCCATGGGAGCCTGTGTACTCAAGGGACAGGGGACCTGGTCAAGATCACGTAGAGAGTGAGAAGATACCCAGGTAGTAAGGTCAAGGCCTCCATGCAGCCGGGTGCTGGTGACTCCGTGCTGTGTCCGTCTTAGGGATGGTGGTGGTGGTGGTGGTGGTGGAAAGGACTGGCAAATGTGTATCGTACTTATTGGGATGGTCTGGCCAAGGTCATGAAGACTTATTCCACCTTCTATCAGAACGGAATTTTTCAGAGTCATGACTGAATTTGGGGATGGGTGTGCCAGCTCTGTCGCCTGCCAGATGATGGCTTCCAGGGCTTCCGTTGTATACCCGCCATCTGCATTTTTAAAACGTGTGTGTGTGTGTGTGTGTGTGTGTGTGTGTGTGTGTTCGCACGCATGTGCACAGAGGGCCGAGGAGGATGTTGGGTGTCCTGCTCTATCTGCTTTGCCTTATTCCTTTGTCACAGGGTCTCACACGCTCTACCTAGAGCCCCCGGTGCTCAGCAAGCCCCAGCAAGCCCCTGGCCCCCTGAACCCCAGCACTGGGCGCATGGCCACTCCAGTTTCTTAGATCCGTTCTGGGGATTTGAACCTGGGTCGGCAGGCTTGTGTAACAAGCGTTCTTACACACTGAGCCGTTTCTCTCACTGGTTATCTTTGTACGACTGTGACCACCATACTCGAGGGAGCAGCTTGAAGCGGGAAAGACTGACTGACTCTGCTGTTTCAGAGAGTGTGCCTGTGACCACTTGGCCCTTTGTGCTCTGACGGGACATCAGGAGACTAGCGAGTAGGAGGAGACACTGCTCAAGTCATGGAAGGCAGGAGGCAGAGGTGGAAGGGACTGGGGACAGGTATAACCCTCGAGGGTACATCCCCAGCGACCTACTTCCTTTATCTAGGTCTCGGACTTTCTTGTTGTCAGAGCCCCCTTAAATAGCACCATGGGCTGGGAATGAGGTGTTCAGCATGGAAGCCTGTAGGGGACCTTTCATATCCAAACCATCCCCCACAACTCCCCTGCACCCCTCCTCCCACATCCCTGCCTTCATGCTATGGGTCTGACAAAGGTATGGTTGAAGCCTCTAGTACTGTGCAGTGTGAGAAACCAGGTCTTAACAGCTACAGCAAAAGCAGGGAGGGAGGAAGAAAAGAGAAAAACAGAATGCTTGAATGTCCCTTGAAATACACAGAAGGGAGCCTGGAACTTAGCCTGGTGAGGCTCATTCCTGGCATTTGACCTCCAGAGTTATAGGATACAGTTGCAATGTTTTAGGCTACCATGTTTTGGGGTAATTTGTTATAGTAACAAGTGAGAAATGACAGGAGAGGTTCTCTGTGGCCAGGGGAAGGTTCTCAAGGAGATGAAACCAGGGGAAACAAAGCAGGCAAAAATGTGAGAGAAAAGGACCCAGGGCAGAGGAAACACTAAGTACAAAGGTCCCTGAGGCCAGGGAGCACTTGACTCGCTCAGTGCGGTGGCCAAGTCCTTTGGTCAACATGAGACTGCTGACCTTCGTCCCGGTGGACTCTCTGTCAGCCATCTTCCCGGTTTTCCTTTTGTGCCAAGGGCTCTTTCAGCTCAGAGAACTGCTCCTGTCTCCAGGCAGGTCCACTGTCATCTCTCTGAGAGCCCTCTGTGTCCCCGGCCGGTCCCAGCTCTTGCCTGGCTTGTCCTGTGGTACCACTTGCTGATAACACCTGTGGCCTCTGCTTGGGCAGCTGCCCAGGGTGAAAACCTGGCCCTCCTCCACCTCTGTCTCACCACTGCCTGAGGTACAAGAGGCAAAATATTTGTTAAACAAACTGCTGCCTCTGCCAGAAGCGTGGACACGTTCACCTCACTTTGGACTATGACAGGGCTAAGGGTGCTAAGGACTTTGGCTGCTTGGACAGGGGCTGGGGAGTGCTGGGGAGAGAGCAGCTCCCAGGAGACTTGCAGCCCCGCCCTACCCCATCCTCACCATCCCAGCCATGCAATGAGACTGGTACCTCTTGCTGGCATTCAGCTGGCTGGAGCATGCTGAGAGCTGGCATGATTAGGAGGCACTGGGCCCACTTTTCTCTACCCTCCCTCCTATGGAGTATCCCTGCTGTTCCCTGGAGACTATAGGCTTGTGGAGGACCCCAGACCTCTAGGTCCTCAAGGAAGGAGGGAATCTGGAGCCTGGGCCCCATCCTCAACCAGGGACAACGGGCAAGGGCTGAACCTGGTACTGTTTTTGATGTTCTTCCCTTTCCCAAGCAGAGGGGCTCACAGGGTAGGGGTGGGCACCTCTGACCACTGAGCTGGCCTGGGCCTGTATACCCTGCCGCTTCGCTCTGCTCACCAGGATGGGGTGAGCGATCTGGAGAGATCTCTGATGAAGACCAACAGCCTAGTAGACTAGGGTTGGGATGGGGGTGAGGGGCTTAGATGTGTGCGTGCATTTGGTTTGATTAAACGACAAATCAGAGAAGGTTTGAAAAGGAAGGGGCGGGGCAAGGAGAGATGGAAGAAGAAGGAGGGAGGGAGGGAGTGAGGGAGTGAGGGAAAGAGGGAGGGTATCTTCATTCTCCTCTCTTCCTGTTCCCCATCTTTTCTGGCTGCTCCTTTCCCTCACGGGCATTCCTCTGTGTTCCCCACCTTCAGCCTGCTCTCGGCTCTGCTGCCCACGTCTCCATGGTTCCTGCTACCTGGCCTTGGCACACGGCTGGTGCCCTGGGTGGGAGCGGAGAAGTTATGCTCTTGCCCGTCTCCTGGCTCTCTGGTACCTGGTGTTCTGAGCTCCTGCCTCTCCCTGTCCTCTCGGTCTCCCTGTCAGCCAGTCCTGGCCCCTTAGAGAGCCTTGCAGGTGCCAGCCAGGGGAATCTGAGAGCAGGTGGGGTTGGAGGGTGCTTGGCGCCCCTTGAGACTGTGTGAAGGCACAGTGTTCTGAGGCTTGCACCTGAGCCTATTTAAAGTCACGGTGTGGTCTAGTAACAAGGGGACTGTCAGTGCAGGGGACAGTCCCTTCCTGGAAGTTGAGGAGCCGGTGTCATGGGTCTGGGGACTAAAGCACCCAAGCTTCTTGCTCCGAGTGTCCTTGTATTCTCTACACCTTTAACCCTGCACTGCTGGTGTAATAAGACAGCAGCTGCCCTGAGAGCCAATGACTCCCAGTACCCTGGTGTATATGTATGTATGTATGTATGTATGTATGTATGTGTATGTGTGTATGTTTATGTATATGCATATGTATATGTGTGTATATGTATACATACATACATACATACCGTCATACATCTATATTGTCACAACTGCATCCTGTGGCATCATTATCTCATTCCTGCGGATCAGAGTCTGACAGTTACCTGGTGACAGTCAGGGTGTTGGTCACCTGGTTTCTTGCTGTCGTTAGCATGTAGGAGCCTCTTGCATTCCCTAGCCTGTGGCCCCTTCCTCACCTCCACAGCTGGGGCCATTTTCGCTTCCGTCCTCACCTCTGTTCTTGTCAGTGTCCTGCTTGTCTTTGTCTTCCTGGGGACAGAGAGCCTCTTGTCAGGGAGCTGGTCGGAGATGGCGCTAGTGAAGTTAGGGCTGTTATTTTAAGCGATTCCAGGAGAGGCGGTGAACTCTCTAGAGTCTTGTAAAAATAGCATCGTTTCTGGTTTGCAAAGCGGTGCATGTCCACTGTCTACGGATGATATCAAAAACACAGGAGAGATCAGATCATCTCCCTGCAGCCGCCCTGTGTGACTCAGTTCCCACGGATGTATTCTTCTCTCTGGGCTTTTCTGAGGGGGTGCTGAGCTCAGGCTGGGGCTGTGTGGGTCTGACACAGTGACCACGCTGGCTCCTCCACTCTACCTGAGCGCTTTGGGGAGCTGTTGCCAGGCCTGTAGTGATGTGGAACGCAGTCATGGGTAGATTTCACACCATGGCTGGTACCAGGAGCACAGCAGCCACCCCATGCATTCTCTCCTTGCTTTTAGGGCATCTGTATAATATACCTTTAATGTCCCTTTCCCCTCTTTGTGCCCCCACCTCTCCTGTGCCCAGTGCTGGCTCACGGTGCCCTGTGCTATGAGAGTGCCCCCCTGTGGTGGCTCCTCCTGCTCTCGGCAGCTTGGTTTGTCCCTCTGGTCCCTCCAACTCTGGTGAGATCTTTGCATCTTCCTCTCTCATCCCTATTTTTGTCAATATCATCCTAGGACATGTGTCTGCCTGGAGAGACGTTGGGTCACAGGAGACAGGAATTGAGTTCTGGTGCTCTGAACCATGGCCGGATTGTTTTAGCTGGATAGTTTTGTTGTTGTTGTTGCTGTTGTTGTTGTTTTGTTTTGTTTGTTTTTGTTGTTGGTTTTTTTGTTTGTTTTTTGTCTTTTTAACAAAGGTGCTACTTTGCAAGAGGCAGGTGCAGCCTCCCCAGTGAGCTGGTCCCTTTGGGGGCTTTCTGCTGAAGAAGCATTTGTTCCTGCAAATAAGGATCCTCCTGGGAGAGGAGGCGGCTGCTGTGGCCAGGGACATTTCCATGGAGCATGCTGCTGTTTGGGTTTTATTTTCCTTCTGATTCAGGCCGTGGCTGTCAAGGTGCCTTCTTATTGGTGGTAATAAGGCAGGAGCCCTCTATGTGCAGAACCGGGTGGGTGGAGGAGTCTGGAAGGAGCCACTGGCGGGCTGGTGAGGCAGCTGGCACGCAGGAGCTGACAGGTGGTTTCCTTCATGGGAGCCAAGCCCCAGAAGGACAGGAAGCACTCACTTGTGCTCAGCCCAGAGTGGGTGTTGTTACTAGGGACCAGAGGTGATCACAGCCCCCGTGGTGTGGCTGATCCACTCTAGCTAGCTGACACCTTTTTTCCCCCCTCAAGGTGCTTTCTTTTGTTATAGTTTTTGAGAAGAAATGGAGGGTTCGATGCTCTCTGGTGGGAGCTAGGCGAGTATGGGAAGCATTAGTGATGTCGGTGCTGTCTTGATCTCAGTGAGAGACCGGGCACATCTTCACGGGGTGTCAGAGCCCCCTGTTTGAAAGTCCCCACTTTCTCCGCACCCTTAACTCCATGACAGAATCAGCTGCACCTGCCTCACTCTGAAGCCCAAGGGTGGGAGAAGGGCAAGTGCCCAGGATGGCAGCCACCTTGACAGTCTGAGCCTCCGCACCATGAAGTGCTGTGCAGGATACCTCTGGCCGCCGGGACAGATTGTCACGACGTTCTCATCTTTCAGTTCTGCAGGCCCGAGTGTATCACAGTCACGGGTGGCATCCTTGGCATTGGCCAGCCGGTACTCAGCTGTCTCTAGCCTGCAGCTAGAGGGGTATCCCTACACATGCATCCCTACAGCTTGGGGGGCAGTGAAGCAAGCTCAGCATCTGGAGGTGACTGGCCACACACGGCTGGCCAGGCGAAGGAGCCAACTTCACGGGCAAGCAGGGGTTTCTGCTGCACCATTCAAAATGAGAAGCTGGATAGTGAGTGGGCTTGGGTTGGGGACCATCTGCATGTGAAGTGTGTGTGTGTGTGTGTGTGTGTGTGTGTGTGTGTGTGTGTGAGACAGATACAGAGATACACACACAGAGACACACAGAAAGAGAGAGATCACACACAGAGATACACAGAGATAAACACACAGAGAGATACACACAGATACACACAGAGATACAGAGAGACACACACAGATACATACACACAGATACACACACGCATACACATACACACACACACACAGAGAGAGAGAGAGAGAGAGAGAGAGAGAGAGAGAGAGAGAGAGAGAGAGAGAAGAGAGAAAGAGCACATCACTACTTCTGGCTCCGCTGGCTCTAGATCTAGTGGCCTCTTCCTTTGGGTCAGACTTTTTTGCCTCTGCACTTTTGTGGTTCTTGTGCTAAGGGCCCCACTCTGTCCAGTCTGCTCTGTGCTTTGCAGCTGGAGAGCAGTGTGCTGGCCTCTGAAGCCCAGATGCCATTAGCTTCAGTCCTCTCCTTATAAAACGCGCAATGTCTCCAGCATCCATAGATGTACTGTGTGTGTCTCTCTGTGTGTGTGTGTGTGTGTGTGTGTGTGTGTGCGTGTCTCTCTCTCTCTCTCTCTCTCTCTCTCTCTCTCTCTCTCTCTCTCTCTCTCTCTGTGTGTGTGTGTGTGTGTGTGTGTGTGTGAGAGAGAGAGAGAGAGAGAGAGAGAGACACAGGAGCCTCCCAGGCTGGAGCATCATTACAGTCTCTCCTTTCCCTAGTCCTCCTCCTCTCCTCTGCTGGTCTCTCTGCTCGCTGGCTGCTGTCCCTGGTACAGCCTGTGCCTCACACATATTTCTTCCTCTGCTTGGTTGCCACTCTGTCCCAGACTCCTCAGCTTTGCCTGTGAGGAGGGACCTTTGCTATGTCCCCAGAGCCAGCAAGGCTGCCCGAGTCCTCACTGAGCTCAGTAAATGTCTATTGAAAGGCCGAGGGACTCTTGCAGAAGGTATGGGAGAGGTCTCCTTCCTACAGGGGGATTCTAGAATGAAAGCTCTCAGGGATAGCACAGCAGGAAGGACACTCAGGGTCTGCTTCCCTCCCACCTATGGCCAGACCGCGCGCGGTGGCGTGGGAGGGGTGGGGGGAGGGGGGTCAGGGATAGTGGGTGGGGGCAGATGCTCAGGAACCTGACAGGATGTGACATGTGGCAGTATGCTTGTTGCTTGACCGCAGGCTGACATGCCAGCTCATCACAGGCCTGGAGTCACCGTGTCTTGGCAGAATGGGGACACATGTTGACTGACTCCAGGTTTGGGGGTGCCATGCAGCCCGTGGGAGCTTGGAAGGTATCGGTATAATGTGGGGCTGCTGGACGAGGAAAGAGGAGGAAGGCTTAGCATTGCAAAGCCCATCAGTGGAGGGAAAAAATCAGGGGTGCAGAGAGAAGCAATCACAAGTTACCACAGTGGACTCTGTCTCAAAATATAAAGCAAGCTCCACAAGTGATCATAGCAGAGTCACAGCCCCAAATGCCCATCCACAAACCAAGCCCGTCACAGAAACTGTAGGTCCTATCAGACCTATAAACTGTGGTATGTCCCTGTTGTGGAATATTACTCAGCAATCAAAAGGGATAAAGCACTGATAGATGCTACTATCTGCATGCTGTGGAACAGTATAAACAGCAATGAAATGTTGATGGATGTTGCAGCATTATAGGAAGTGAAGGAAGTCTGTCGCAAAGGCCACATGTTATATGGATTCATTGCTATGATATGCCACAAGTCTCTCTAGAGACAGCATAAATGTAATTGCTTGGGGCATATTTCTTTGATATGAATGTTTGCCTGCCTCTGTTTAGGTGTACCATGTATGCACAGTGCCCACGAAGACCAGAAGATGGTACCAGATCCCTAGAACTAGAGTCTCAGATGATTGTGAGCCATCATGTCAATGCTGGGACCCAGGAACCTGGGTCTTCTGGAAAGGGCGACCAGTGCTCTTAACCACCAAACCAGCTCCAGCTCTGAAAGAAGGTGTTTTCAGATTAGATCATGGAGATGGGTGGACATCTCAGGCACAGGCTAGAAACCTCTGAACTATGTACTCAAGAAGGCATCCTGGTCCGTATATTAATTATATATAAAAAATAAGAGATACCCAACAGGCCTAATGAGAAATAAAGTCCTTGCTGGAGACTGTCTGAGAAGGATTGATTAGAGGTACATGTGGGTGGGTAGCTAGTGCCAGATGGTGGCCATGAATCCTCTCCGGGGGTTTGGGTCCTGGTTTGGCTCTGCTATTCCTATGCTGTTTGGAACTGGCCAAGTCATCCTGCCTCCCTGGGATCTGCTTCCTCATGAAGCAGAAACGTCTTTGGGGAAAGCCAGCTAGCAGTGAGATACAGAGGAAGTTAATTTATTTTTATGTGTGTGAAACAAGGTTTTATGCAGGCTGATGTTGAACTCACTGTATACTTGGGAAATCTTGTTTTCTGGTTTTCATATTTGTTGTTGTTTGTTTGTTTCTGGACAAGGTCTTGCCTTGTGTGGCCATGGCTAGCCTAGAACTGATTATGTAAATCAGTCTGGTCTTGAATTCACAGAGATTCACCTATTTCTGCTTCCTGGGGGCTGGGATTAAAGATGAGTGTTAACGTATTCAGTTTATGTCACGTTTGAGATAGAACCCAGGGCTCGTGCTTGCTGGACTACTGGCTATGTTATGCCTCCCGCCCCTATGATTTTACTGTCTTCTCATACAGAGTGCACTATGGGATCTGCAGAGACAGGAGGGTGCAGGGGAGGAGAGGAGTGACCACCCATATACCATGCCAGAAGAGACACACCTCTAGTCCCTATTTCATTGGCTGGAACTCTGTCACCTGATCCCATCCAGAGGACAGGGTCCTGACCTGCCTACAGAATGGGTCAGGCATCTGGAAGATTTGGGAGGGAGCCCAACTGTGAGGGAGCCCACCTGTGAGGGAGCCCATCTGTGAGGGAACCCGCCTGTGAGGGAGCCCACCTGTGAAAGAGCCACCTGTGAGGGAGCCCACCTGTGAGGGAACCACCTGTGAGGGAGCCACCTGTGAAGTAACCCACCTGTGAGGGAGCCACCTATGAGGGAACCCGCCTGTGAGGGAACCACCTGTGAAGGAGCCCACCTGTGAAGGAGCCACCTGTGAGGGAGCTACCTGTGAAGTAACCCACCTGTGAGGGAACCACCTATGAGGGAGCCCACCTGTGAGGGAGCTCACCTATGAGGGAGCCACCTGTGAAGGAGCCCATCTGTTAAGGAGCCACCTGTGAGGGAACCACCTGTTAAGGAGCCACCTGTGAGGGAACCACTTGTGAGGGAGCCCACCTGTGGGGGAGGCCACCTGTGAGGGAGACACCTGTGAGAGAGACACCTGTGAGGGAACCCACCTGTGAGGGAGCCACCTATGAGGGAACCACCTGTGAGGGAACCACCTGTGAGGGAGCCCACCTGTGACAGAGACACCTGTGAGGGAGTCCACCTGTGGGAGGGAACCCACCCAATAAGGCAGGCACATTGTCATTTTTGGTGCCAGATCCCTAGAACTAGAGTTACAGATGATTGTGAAGGCACACCCTCATGGGACATGTGGGACCTTTGTCACAGTCCCCAGTTGGCTTTTCAGTTCTACTTTCTAGGTTTTGCAACAGGAGTGGCCTGTGTCTTTATGGGGAGTGCTGGACTGCCCATCCATGCCTTAGCACTGGCACTGCAGTGGCTCTTAGAGTCTTGCCACTTCCTCCTCTGCACAGGGCCCTGAGCCTTTGGGGGGTTGATGAAGACATCAGACTGAGTGTCCCAAAGTCTCTCACTCTGCACCTTGGTCACTGCGGGTCTTCGTTAATTCCCACCTTCTGCAAGAAGAGATTTCTCTGATTGGGGCTGAGAGGGACACTGATCTATGAATATAGTACTATGTTGTTAAGAGTCATTTTATTGTTGTGTTCCTATAGCAGGATAATAGTAGCAGGCCCTCCTCTGTCCCCATGACCTGTCCAGTCTCGGGTCCTTGGCCACATTAGCCGTGTCGTGTCGGGGATGGACACAGCAGGACTGTTGCACATAGCAACTCGCAGAGACGGACAGCCTGCTCGGGTTCAAGCCAGGTACAATCCCTAGCACTGAGATCCTCTTCCCAACCCAGAGCTATTTGCCACTGATCCCTGCTGGGAAAGAAAGAGAAGTCGACTTTCTTCATTGGAGTCTTACTGTGTACACTCCAGGGCAGACCCCAGGCCCGGGGAATGGACTTCATGGTGTTTTATTTGTTTATTTTTATAGCAGTTTTGTTTGGTTTGATTTTCTTCTTTTCTTCTGAAAAGAGAGAGAGAGAGAGAGAGAGAGAGAGAGAGAGAGAGAAAACGAGAACAAGAGAACCCAATGTGGTTCCTGACTGGCCAGCCACTTCTGCAGGGGCGGCCTATGACTTGTCCAGTTTCTGTGAGGAAGCTCTCTGGAGTTCTGAGGCCTGTGTGGGGCGGGAGGCAGGGGTGGGCTGTTGCTATGGAGAACTCTGATAACACTCAGTCTATAGCTCATTAAAGCAATATGTTCTCCTCAAAGCTGGAGAATATCGCCGGGACACACACACACACACAGGCACACACACACCCGCCTTCAGGCTGGCTGAAGGTAAACGTTAAACAGAGCTCTGTCTGGGCATGAAGAGATGACTTGCTCCATCTCATTTCAGTCAGCCGCAGGAATATGATTCATCAGGAAGCAAAAATGAGAAATTGATCTAGTGGGGGCAATAGCAAGTCATTACCCACAGGACACGTGACGCATAGGCAGGGCTTTCTCCTCTCCTTCTCGAACTCACGAGTGCCAGGGGGGTCAGACCTTCTCCAAGGAGTCCAGATCAGGAGTGCAGAAGCAGCTATCACCGTGTGTGTGTGTGTGTGTGTGTGTGTGTGTGTGTGTGTGTATGTACACACATGCACACGCATAACTGTATGTGTTTGAGAGTTGGCTTATGCATTGGTGGCGGTACAGCAGATCCAAACTCTGCCGGGCGGGTCTGCAGGCTGATTAGATGAGGCCCACCCACATTGCCAGGTCAAACGTTCATCTCATTTGAAAAATGCCTTCATGGAAATATCTAGAATAATGGCCAGATCTTTGCGTCCTCTGGGCTTGTCAGGTTGACGCATGACGTTAACTGTTATTCTGACGTGGTAGCTGATGTGGGAATGGGGGTGCTGAGTGTTCCCTGTGTCCCCTGCGTCTTGTAGGCATGGAGGCCTGATCTCTGTGTCTTCCCGTGACACGGCCTCCTTGCATTGTTCCAGGTTGTTCTGAGACTCTCCAACCTTGAGTTCAGGCTATCGTAAGGGGCTGATCTTAAGGTAGGCCGCTGAATGGATAAGCAAGGCTGGGGTGAGAACTTACTAATCTGTGGTGAAGGCATGTTTAATCCAGATCAGATCTGTGAATGCGATGGGGCTGCTGACCGTGGCCGAGATTAGTGAGTGTCTCATAAACTCCCTTGCTTGCCCTCCTCTCACGGGCTTCCTCTTTTAAGGCTCACAGCACCCCTTCTCCACCTCAGACTGGTGCTGTTACTGCTTCTATTTGCCTGGAAACTGAGGCACAGCTCAGAGGATACCCTCCAGGTGTCCTGACTCCTCCTCTAGGTGTCCTGACCCCTCCTCCAACTGTCCTGACTCCTCCTCCAGGTGTTCTGACTCCTCCTCCAACTGTCCTGACTCCTCCTCCAGGTGTCCTGACTCCTCCTCCAGGCATCCTGACTCTTCCTCCAACTGTCCTGACTCCTCCTCCAGGTGTCCTGACTCCTCCTCCAGGTGTTCTGACTCCTCCTCCAACTGTCCTGACTCCTCCTCCAGGCATCCTGACTCTTCCTCCAGGTGTCCTGACTCTTCCTCCAACTGACCTGACTTCTCCTCCAGGTGTCCTGACTCTTCCTCTAACTGTCCTGACTCCTCCAGGTGTCCTGACTCCTCCTCCAACCGTCCTGACTCCTCCTCCAACTGTCCTGACTCCTCCTCCAGCAGCTCTGGGCTCCGTCCAGCTCACAACAAACCTTTTCCGTCTAACAAGTCCATTCTAAGTTTGTTCATAGTGTAAGTCCATATGGACCTTTGTCCCCAAGTCCCCAAAAGCAGTTATAGTCAGGGGCGTATAGATGCCTCCCTCTCCTCCCAGCCTCTTCCTTGGGTGGGTGTGACTACTTGGTCTTCCCTTCTGGGTCCCATAGGCCAGGCTCCAGTAGGCCATCTGACCACTAGGCAGCAGGATGGAGCCCTGCAGGAAGAGCCCTGGGGTGCCTGTGGACACCATGCCATTAGAGACTCCCGCTGAACTCTAAGGGAATTCCTTGGAATTCCAGAAGGCCACACTGAATGCTCTAGTGTCTTTTTGTTGCTGTAACAAAATATCCAGACAGAAGCAGCATAGTTTTTAACTCTATAGCTCCGGGGGTGGGGGGGCGCCTGAGGAGCTCACCTCACAGGATCCCTCTGCCTAGGGAATGATGCCACCCACATCTGATGCGTCTCCCCACCTCGATTAATGGACTCTAATTCCTGCAGATGTTCCCAGGAATTCTCCCAGGTGGTTCTGACTACTGTCGAGTTGACGCTGACCGCCATGCCAAGTTGATTGATAGATCCATTACCTGCCCTGCTACCGCAGAAAAAGAGTAATCTGCCCACTTCCCAGTGGAGACAGTGTCATGTCTGAAGCCCTCAGTGCCACCCCTGCATGGCACTCGCTCGGTGCTGATGAAGGGGCCACTCCTTTCCCTAGGCACGAGGTAGATGCTGGGAAGACCTTTCGGCACACCCTGCGTGGTCTAGATGGTTTTTTTCAGCTCAGCTCTTGCTGCGTGGTACTCTAGCGGTTGGCATGGGTTTGTTTGCTTGACTTCTGTGTGGGGAGGGGACTGGCTCCCTTTTGTGGGGTAGAGCAGCTGGGCATCGGGGAAGTTGCCGTAACAGGACAGTAGCTGGCCAGCCTCAGGGCATATACGGGCATCTGAGAAAATGGTGGTTCTGAGTCCGTGGCACATAGCTCTGAGATGAACGTTAATGCATTTGAACAGGCAGGGACCGACACTTGCCCATTGGCCCCCCACACTGTGGGAGATGCACAGAACATTCACATTGCTTTGCAGTGTTTGGGGAACTTTGAGACCGTGGACATGGATGCTAGCCCAGCTCCAGGGGACGTTAGCCCACCTCCAGGAGATGTTGGTCCAGCCCAGTTTCAGGGAATGCTAGCCCAGTTCCAAGGGATGCTAGCCTAGCCTGGCTCCAGGGGACGCTAGCCCAGCCGAGCTCCAGGGCATGCTAGCCTGGCTCTAACTCTTGTTACCTGGCCTTTTGATGCCACCTGCTTGCAGGAAAGACCCGGATAAGATACCTGGTGGGGATCCATTTTCTGATGCACACAGAGCAGGCAGTGAGAGGCGGCTGCTCACTTCTTGCTGTAGGAACGGGCTGTGGGGTTCGGGGTCCTCTATAGCACACCAGGACCTATGACAAGTGACGGAGCCAGACTCCTAACACAGCTTGGGAGAGTTGGCTTGCTCAACATTGCTTGTGTGCTCTGCTGGGTCCTGCTGAGACCTCAGTGACTCCAGATTCTCAAGATTGGCAGAGATGCTGTCAATCACATTCTGTTCTCTTTAAGAAGTATATTTATTCTTATTATTTTTATTATGTGTATGTGTGTAGGTATTCACACATGAATGCAAGTGTTGACAGAAGTCTGAGGTATAGGTTCCCTAGGAGTTGGAGTTACAGGTGTTGTAAGCCATCTGATCTGGGGGCTTGGGATTCAAACTCAGGTCCTCGGGAAGAGCAAATGTGCTCTTAACCACCGGGCCATTCCCTCCAGCCTCGCGGTCTGCTCTCACTTTCCTCAGATACTATACTTGAGCACTCACTCACTCACTCCCAGACGGTTATCTGTAACTCCAAAGTCTGTGACAACGGTTCTTTCATGGTGGTGGTATGCAGGTGGGAGAGAAAAAAAGAGAGGGAGAGGAGGGAGGGGGAGGGAGGGAGGGAGAGAAGGAGGGAAAGAGGGAGGAGAGAGAAGAGGGAAAGGAGGAATGAAGGGGAAGGGAGGGAGGGAGAGAGAGAGGGATGGAGGGGGAGGGAGAGAGAGGGAAGGAGGGAGAAGGAGAAGAGGAAAGATGGGGAGGGGAAGAGGGGGGGATGGAGGAGTAAGAAGGGAAAAGAGAAGAGGGAGGAGTAAGTGGAAAGGGAGGAAAGGAGGGAGGGAGAAAAAGGAGACAGACAGACAGACTGATTGACTGACTGACTGACTGACTGACTGACTGACTGACTGACTGACTTGGTAAAAGGTCTCATTCCTTCAAAGTGATGGCCCCCTAGTCTGTCAAAAGCCCGAGCTCATCTGGGACTTACACGGAGGAAGGAGGAGAAGGAGACTGACTCTCAAGCTGCCCCGCCCTCCACACTCCCCGTGGAACCCGCTCTCCTCTCAGAGATAAATCCACACACTTGGGTTTGAAAGTTAAACTGCAAAGGCCTGACGCAGTCCCAGCTCACCGTCACAGCAATGGCTCGGCCCTGGCTTCAGCCACGAGCGGTGCCCTCTCTGAACCCAGTTGGTTCTCCTCACGCCTCCCGGGTCTGAGCGTTGGTCCCAAGCAGAGCAAGGACGTGCAGGAAGGCTTTGGCGAGGACACGCGTGGGTTAGGCCGAGTGGGCTAGGCAGGGCAGGCTCAGGCACTCTGGACAGCTGTTGGGGTGGTGAACGTGAGTTCAGTATCAGCCGGCACCGGCCCATATTAGAGGCATCTTTAAAGCAAACACGGAAAGCAAGGTCCCGCCTTGTAAGTGTGTGCCCAGCAGTTCACAGCAGCTCCCATCCCCTCTAGGGTCAGTGGTGGCCCCTATAGGCTAGTTCAGCTAAGGGCATCAGCTGGGATTCATTGTCACTCAATACCTGACTGAAAGCCACCTCCTCTGGGAAGTCCCCCAGGGTCACAGCTACCTCCAAGGATCTTTTCTGTCCCGTTTTGCCTGACTGTAAGTTCTGTTAACTGTTGACTTAATGTATGTCTATAATGTATGGCATGTTGTTCTCTTATACATGACAATGGCCCGAGCTTCCCGAGGCTGGGAATGGGCTCAGATAATGTCAGTGCTCAGAATAGGTCAGGTCAGCAGTGACAGCCTTTCAACAGATTCTGGATCCATTGACTGGCTCATTACCTTCTCAAGACCAAATAGACACAGAGCCTAATGAATGAATGAATGGTGTCTCGCTGGACACCTGCTGTGTGTCACGTGACTTTGGCCAACAGGAAGCTGTTGCGATGAGGTCACTGTGAGACACTGATGTTGGAGAGTGAGGACTGTACCCCTTTCCTGGCAGTGGGTGGGATGTGTGTGTGTGTGGGGGGGAAGGGGCGCATGCGCAGGGAGCATGGCGGTGTGGGTAAAGGCAGGTGCATGGGTCTGGACTGATGTTTCTGTGACAGCGGGCGGGCGCCCTTGGTTGTTTGGGAGCAGGTATGGGCTCAGTGCTCTCCATTCGGGGAGGGAGACGCCCAGGAATAAGGCGGGGTGCGCAGTCTGTGTCCCCAGGAGCTCCCAGCCCAGGGGTCAGGTGGGCTGCTTAGAAGGCAACTCCTTTCCGGGCCCCAGCCAGGCACAAACACAGGAGTCACTGCAGATTGAGATCTTGTTTCCTGGCTCCTGGCCAGCCAGTCCTTGCTGTGGGAACCACTGGCCTGACCTGTTGTTTCCTCCCTGTGTCTCCAAGCCCGAGAAAAGCTCAACAGGGACCGAGGAGGGGGAATTTCTTTGTAAGATGCCTGTTCTGACCGCTAGAGGGTTGTGCCAGCATGTCCTCCTCTGTCCTGGTGTTTGAGGTCAGGCCTTAGACACTCGCAGAAGGAGCTGGCCACAGCAGGGTTTGTAAACCTTGTGGAGATTCTCAGACAAACCTCACCTTCTTAGCCTCTGGCTTAGGACGAAAAGAGGCCTGTCTATGTCATTAGCAAAGGGGTCAGCTTCCTTTCCCAGCCCTGTGTGCTGGCCTGGTTTGTCCCAGCTTCCACGTCCTGTATTGTCCCATCAGACACACACATACAGACACACACACATAGACACAGACACACACACACAGACACACACACACACACACACAGACACACACACACAGACACACACACACAGACACACACACACACACACACAGACACACACACACAGACACACACATGCACGCACACACGTGCATGCACACAGACTCACACACTGACTGATGCTGCAACACTGGCTCTGCCTCCTTCTCCTGGCCCCCTGAGAATCCCCTCAGAGGGCATTCTGGCCCTCGCACCCACGGATACAGGCTCAGGGCCCCCTCTCTGCTGCTTTAGGGGTGATCAGGAAGAAGGGATCGATAGAGGGAATGAAGTATGTTTCCCAGGTTTTCCGAGGATGTTCCTAATCCCAGGAATGTCCCATGGTCCTCGCCCCCATCAGAAGGGCCAGCAGTGTCAGATTGCTGTCATCCGTCCCATATGCCCCAAAAGGTGGGAGCTGAGAATAGGGGACGGGGATTCAAGGGTTAATATCAGACTTTCCAGCATCGTTGTGGCTGTGAGTCTGTCCCAAGTCCTGGTTTTCTCATTGAGAAGAGGATTGTGCTGTGTGCTAGGGTTTGGGGTAGCAAGTCACAAAACCAGAGTCCACAGGAACTACTTCCGGACTTCTAGGAAGAGAGGGGGGATGGAGGTACTGTCGGGGCCCGGGCAGCTGACTGGGGAGAAAGGACAGCTGGGGCCCGAACTGGGCTTTCTCTGTTTGATCTAATGCCCTCATTTGGTGTGTGGAGTTCAGCTCTCGTTGGGTTCAAGGCTCTCAGGGAAGAAGCTCACTGACCCCTCCTGCCTGGGTCGCGTGTCCTCAGAACTAGCGTGTGGCCTAGAATGTGGAGCCGCAGTATACCGTACGGCACCCCGCAGCCTGGGCAGCCTGCTGTCTGCGGCAGGGAGCAGAGAGGAGACCCCGAGGAAGAGACCGTGAACACGCCATCGCCGTTAAAGATGGAGCCAGAGCTGATGAGCGGGTTTGGCCAGCTGCCCAGCTCTTCGCCCCACTCCTGCCTTTAAGTACCGCAAGCTATCTGAAAGACAAGACTAATTTGAATTAATGAGGTCTTGTTAAAATATTATGAACACTTGAGCAGATAATTATTCTCTGAACCCAGTGTTTCCCGTGGCGCCTGCTGGGTCTGTGTCAGAGAACAAACTGTCTCTCTCAGTCTGTGTCCTTCACCTCTCAGAGAACACTTGAAATCTGTTCGTGGTGGTGGTGCTGGTGCTGGTGCTGGTGCTGATGCTGATGCTGATGCTGGCTGCTGATGCTGATGCTGATGCTGGGGCTGGTGCTGATGCTGGTGCTGATGCTGATGCTGGTGCTGGTGCTGGTGCTGATGCTGATGCTGATGCTGATGCTGGGGCTGGTGCTGATGCTGGTGCTGATGCTGATGCTGGGGCTGGTGCTGGTGCTGGTGCTGGTGCTGGTGCAGGTGCAGGTAGTTTTCTGCAGTGGGGATGGATCACAGGGTCTTGTAAATGCTAGACAAATGCTCTAGCCCTAAGCCACGTCACCAGCCCCAAATCCGTTCTTCGTACAGGAGAAAATGGGAGAAGGAACCAAGCAGCAGTGAGGACCCCCCTTTGAAGCAGGTGCCCGGGCGATCGTCTGACTTGGATGGACTGAGCGGGCATGCATGGGTCATCTGGTTATTGTAGCTTTAGCTTTCTGTTACTCCCCAAATTCTACGGTAACTTCACCTCATTGTGAAATTGAAGGAAGCGATGTGATTGCCCTAGTTGCATGTGGTCCAAAGAATCCCGTGGGCGGCATGCAAGGCCCTCTCGCTGTGTCTGTCCCTCCTTCTCCACACCTACAAGGATTGTGGGCTAGTGGAGGACTTAGAAGGTACCGAGCTCTGCACTTAGGAGTTAGAAGGTACCGGGCTCTCTCTGGAGGTGATGTAGTCTTTGGGGGAGACCTCCTTGTCCTTAAGACCTGTGGACCTCTAGGCTTCAACCCCTGCCCCAACCTCACGCAGGAAGCGCCAGAGGCTTGCGTGTCTGGTTCCTGTTGGGCCCGGTGACACCCATCCCCCATCTGTCTATTTCCCTGCCTCTTGAGGCCCATGTGTTGTCCAGCTTGGTTTTTAAGGGAGTAAATTGAGGGGCCTCCTGCCTGGAGTCTCCTGGGGTTCCATGCTTGTATCCTTCTGTGCTGAGTGGATCTTAGAGAGATGGAGGTGGACGAGGAGTCCCCGCTGGGTCCCTCGCGAGCAGAAGAGCTGTCCCAGCAGGCTCATTCCCCGTGGGGACACCCTGCGCCACAGTCCTCCAAGAGACGCTGGGAGTGAATCTGCATGGCGTGTAGCACTGTCTTTATGTTGAGCTGCCGATGCCACCTGCTGCCTTTGCCGCCTCTGCCTTTGTTGCTAACAGAACAGGATCCCTGGGCCCCACCAAGCCTTCCGAAGCCTGGTCCAGCTGTGGGCTTGTGAGACTATGACGGTGGAGCCAGCAGCTCTCTGATGCTCTTCCTGACTGGGTCCAAGTAGATTCTTGGGGTCTTGGTTGGAGGCTCTCCATGAGGAGCAAAAATATAGGGCCATCATTTCCTTTAGCAGGGTATGCCCAAACCTTTTTGACGTTGAAGTAGCATTGCTATCTGAGCTGTGTGATTTGAGTTGTAAAAATACCAAACAAAGCAAAGCCAAACTCAATATTTTAACCAAGTGTATAGTTTTGTGTTGGGCCACATTCATAGCTGTTCTGGGGCACGCGTGGACTGTGGCCCGGGGGCTGACTATACCTGCTAACCACCTGTATGCTCTCTGTATATCCTAATGGTCAAGAGCACTGTTGAAGGGGCTGGGAGGTGCCTCCGTGCTTAAGAGCACTTTCTGCACTTGCAGAGAAGCCAAGCTTGATTCCCATCATCCATACCAGGCAGCTTACAACCTCCTTAACTCTAGCGCCATGGGATCTTACGCCCTCTTCTGGCCCCCACAGGCACCTGCAAGCATGTGGTGCACATAAACACAGGCACGCGCGCGCTCGCGCACACACACACACACACACACACACACACACACACTGCTCAAGACTAGGAAGATGACTCAGTCATTAAAGTGCTTAAAGACCTGAGTTTGATCCCCTAAAACTCATGTTAGTTAATTAAAAAAAAAAAAAAAAGCCAAACACTATGGTGCACACCTGTAGTCCTGGTTTTGTGGATTGCGGGGCATATGTACACAGAAGGCTTCCTGGGGCTCAGGAGCCGGCCAGTTTGGCTGAATGGGTGAGTTAGGGAGAGACCCTGATTCAGAAGTGCAAGGTAGACAGCGATTGGAGACGACACAGGACACTGGCCTCCATACACATGTGTACAGATGTGCACACATGGGCACATACACATACAGGACACCTCTCTAGTCTCTGTTCTGCCCACCTGTGGCTGTGCATCCAGAGGTAAGATGTCTGTGTAAAGAGAGGCCAGAGACATAATGCCTTATAGGATTAAAAAGAGTATTAAAGGAATTGGCTTGGTGACACACTTAACAAAGGTACCACTTCTGCTGTGACATGACATTTGCTTCTAAAAGTCACCACAGAGAGGAGATGAGAGTCAGGAAGGATGGCTGGGGCAGGACACTCAGAAATGTCCTCAGTGGTGTGAGCCTGGCTTTTCTCTTTTAACTCTTTTTTTTGAGGGGGGGGTCTTTGTGAATATCACTCCAATCTTCGCCCTCCCCTCCCACCCACCCTCCACCCTTGCAATGCCCTTAGCAGAGCAAAAGAAAAAAATCTTGTTGTGGGAGCTGTATTGTGTCACAGTGTGTCCCACAGAATATCCCTTCATCCACACTCCTTTGCTTCACTTCAACAACTCCTGGGGCTGGCACGAGGCCTCAGGCTTCTGCTTCATTCTCAATTCTGGATCCTCCCTGGGACTCCTCCCAGAAGTCCTCTTGCTGCCTTGTGTCATGGAGATCCTGTAGTTTTGAATCTGTAGGACCAGCCCCTTCTGACAGTGGTACAACTCTTTAAGAAAAAAAAAAAAAGAAAGAAAGAAAGAAAGAAAAGAAAAGAGAAAAGAGAAAAGAAAAAGGAAAGGAAAAAGGAAAAGAAAAAAAGAAAAAGAAAAAAGAAAGAACCACCCAGTTTTACACCTGCTAAGTGGTTAAGGAATCTATAAATACTAAGATAAACATGACACTTAGCCATAAAAGAGCTTTGGCCGCGCGCCTGGAAGGGTGTGGCACAGAGCCAGGGGACCTCTGCACTAGACACAGGCACGCATGCTCCCAGCCCTGGAGGCTGCAAGTCTGAGATAAAGATGGCGTCAGGGTCTGCTGAGGCCTCTCTTTCTCTTCCAGTCGGCTGTGTCCTCGCCGCCTCTTTGCACAGGTGTCCTGTATGATCTGTCTGTGACCCTGTTCCCCATCTTAGGTCACTAGTCACGTTGGCTTCGAGCCACCTGCAGGCTTTTCTGTCTTTAAGCACTTTGTTCAAGACCCTGTATCCACATACAGTTCCATCTGAAGCTTCAGCATCTAGATGTGTTCATCTCAGACATGGGTGCGTGTGGCTCGTAATACACAGTGAACTGCAAGGGGGCTGGTGGGTGTTTGAGGTAGTGTGTGTGTGTGTGTGTATTGTATTCCTACACAGCTCCACTCAGCTGCAGCCAGCCCCAAGCTCAGCTTTCAGAACATACCCAATGTTTTGTTTTGTTTTATTTTATTTTATTTTTTTGTTTTTCAAGACAGGGTTTCTCTGTATAGCCCCTGCTGTCCTGGAACTCACTCTGTAGACCAGGCTGGTCTCAGACTCAGAAATCTGCCTGCCTCTGCCTCCCAAGTGCTGGGATTAAAGCTGTGCGCCACCACTGCCCAGCTCCAATGTTTTTTTATTTTATTTTATTTTATTTTATTTTATTTTATTTTATTTTATTTTATGTTATTTATTTTATTTTATTTTATTTTTTATTTTATTTTATTTTATTTTATTTTATTTTATTTTTATTTATTTTGGTTTTTCAAGATAGGGTTTCTCTGTGTAGCCCCGGCTGTCCTGGAACTCACTCTGTAGACCAGGCTGGCCTCAAACTCAGAAATCCGCCTGCCTCTGCCTCCCGAGTGCTGGGATTAAAGCTGTGCGCCACCACTGCCCGGCTCCAATGTTTTATTTTTAATGTATTACTAGCCGATTTAAATTTACATGGTGAGAACTAATGGAAGATGAAAGGCATCAACATTGAAACGAAACTCACTGGCAACGGCGAGACGTGTGGAAATACCTGAAGCCAGAGCAGCAGGCTTTCAGGAGGTCACCGGTCTGAACAGGAAATGCTAAACCTCCTTCTAACAGAACAATGTCAGGAGTTAGCTCTGTCTCCCAAAGGCATTTTATGGACAGAAATGTGCTTTAACCAGTCCCTGACGTGCATGGTATGTTGAAGTTACCCATGGTGCATCTGTGACACCGGAGGCAAACTTGCTTCTACTGAACATGTCTCCACCTACTGTTATAGCTACATAGTGTGTGCTGAGCACTGCTCAGTCTTCAGGTGACCATGAGTCTCAGTGCTAGATCTGTCCAAGCCTGCCCACATGTTTCACTCTGAGAAGGAAAGGACTGTTGTGTCAGCCACCCATCTCCTGGAAGGGCACAAAAACTCCTGGCCAAGGCTTACCTGACGGTGGTGCTGGAAAGGGGGTTTCCGGGTCCTCTTATGAGACTGAGCCCACCGTATGACGTCATCATGCGGATTTCCAGGCTCGTCTCGTAGTACGGCTTTGGGTCTTGCACATGCCTGGGCCTGGACGGCTGTATTAACTGTCGGCCAGGTCATTCTCTGATGCAACAGGACAAGGCTAGGCGAGACTGCCCTCCATTACCGTAGCCTGCTATTGAGCGTCCCGCCCATCCTTGTCATGGTGATGGGCAGAAGTACCTGACCTGACATTTCCGGAGGGAGAACTGTCTCCTCCGAGCTGACTTCAGCCTGTAGATGTCACAAGAATTGTGCATAGTCCCGGGCTATGGAGTTAAACTGTGTGCACTCTTGCTCCCTAGTGGTGAGTCTTGGGTAGGGCCCAGCCTGGAGAGGTGGACACCAGCTGTGGCTTTCATTTGTTCAGATGTGATACCCAGGCACCCACGAGGTCCCACCTGGGAAGCGTGTCACTCAGGGCGGTGGCGAGTCCCTTGCTCAGCTCCTTTCTTCTCTCCGATCCTAGTGGTTGTGGTTCCTGTCGGTGTGCTGCCTGGGAAGGTTTGTGTCCAGGGCTTGGGCCGGAGTTAGCCAGACTGTCGTGGTTCAGAAGGACACCACACACACCACCCTCATTTCTGACCCGACTGAGAGGTTCCTGGCATCAGACTCAGCTAACTAATGCTTTTAGAATGACTGAAAGTTCCATCTCACTGCCATGATCCCTCATTGGGAAGGGAGACAGTCCCATCCAGCCAAAGCGACTGCGCGGAGCGGAGACAGGGAGGAGCCCAACAGAGAGACCTGCCAGGTCTCTTCCTAATGAGGCAGGTATACTGGACTTCCGCCATCAACACGTGGCGGCAGGGTGCCGGCATCTGGGGAGGCTCGCTGGAGGCTGTTATCAGGGCATTGCCTCTAAGGCTTGCTTGACAGACTGACTGTCACTCCAGACCCACCAAGGCTATGACACAAAGCCTCCATCCTCGGTCACATCCCTGGTTGGTTGTTCTGGAATGGCCAGTCGCCACCGCCTCCCGCATCCGGTGTGAGCAGCCAGCCAAAGGGCAACTTCTCGTTGGAGGTGACTCAGTTAGCCAAGGTGGAGGCCCAGCATCTCTTAGAAATACCCACTTCTTCATCACCCAGATAGGTTGAAGGGACAGCCTTTGGTTGGATGATAGCAGTACAGGCAACGGCGAGGTCCAGGGCGGGGCCCATCACTCTCCATATTTAGCTGTGTGCCCGTTCTGAGCCCTTTGTAGGCGCCAGCTCTCATTCTGCCCCTATGACTATTCCCTGATGCTCAGGGCTATCATTAGCACTGCCGGGACCTCGCGGGGAAGCAACCCGCCAACCATCACAGAGCCAGCCAGGGGTGGCGGGAGGCTAGGCCACCCGGTTCCAGAATGCCCGCTCTTCTGACCCCTTTCTCACACCTGCCTGATTTGCTTGTTAAACTTTAAAAAACATTAATTAGCGGCCGCTGCACGTCAGATGGCCTGCTCAGCACCCCTGGAGTTCCTTTGGTAATTTCCGGTCCCTCCGAGAAGGAAGGACCACCCTGAGTCCACAGGTCTTGGGTCTCCTGGCCATGGTTGCCTAGGGCTTGAAGGAGGAGAAAGGCAGTCAGAGAGCAGGCTGCGGGGAAGTTATTTTTCAATCAAGTCGGGCTTTGCCTTGCTAATCCTTCTCCTCTGCAGGGGCCAAGGGCAGACAGCTCTTCCCAGCATGGGGACAGCCTTGGCCCTGAGATTGGGACCTCCCCCCTCCCCAATCTGACAATAAACAGAAGAATGTGTCTCAAAAGACACCCAGCTGCTCCTAATGTAACTGAAAAGTAGAAAGAGAGGCTGTCAGCCAGGAAAAGCCCAGGATCCTCTGGGCGACACCAATCCCTCCAACAACTGGGAGTCTGTCCAAGGTCTCGTGAATAGTCTTTCCCCGTGTGGGCCTGGGAGCTAAATTCCCTTCCAGGTCCAAGGCTTGGTTTCTTTGTATGTGACGTGGAGATCATAGCACTCATCTCAGGGCTGGGGAGATAGCTTGGTGGTAGAGTGTGTGCCTTGAGGCTCTAGGGTCAATTCCCATGCTAGGGTCAATCCCCATCATTCTAGAAAAAGAGATACAAATGCACACGGTATGCTTAAAACACATTTCCACACATACCTCCACAGTACACACAACTTAAATACACATTCTGGGTTCCATATCTGAGGCTCTTAGAGAATCAAGTTTACATTCAAGGTCCCCTTTACTCTATTATAGATGAGTTCTGTTTATGAAAATGAAGATATTCTGAACGAAAGAAACTTAGAACAATTTTTTTTTTTTTTTTTTTTTTTGAGACAGGGTTTCTCTGTGTAGCTCCGGCTGTCCTGGAACTCACTCGGTAGACCAGGTTGGCCTCGAACTCAGAAATCCGCCTGCCTCTGCCTCCCAAGTGCTGGGATTAAAGGCGTGCGCCACCACCGCCCGGCTTAGAACAAATGTTTTTTAAAGAGTGCAAAGAAAGACTGGGCAGGGGTTGGCTCAGGGGCAAAGTCCTTGACAGGAAGGACTTTGGCATGAGAATCCAAGTTCAGCCCATCAGTTTATGAAAAACGACAGGTATGGTGGAGTGCATTTGTCATCCGTGTGTTAGGACAGAGAGACGTGATCTTTGGGCCAGTGTGGCCATATTGCTGAGTCCCAGGTAGAAAGTGAGAAACATGTCTTAAAACAAAGCAAAGCAAAAGAAAAAAAAAAAAAAAAAAAGGAAAGAAAAGAGAAAAGAAAAGCAATCTTCCCCCCCAAAAAACAAGGTAGAAAATCATCTAAGGAACAACATCTAATGTTGACCCCTGGCTGCCACACATGTGCACATATGCATGTGCATACAGATATGCATATGCACAGTACACACATGTGTGCACACATATATATGCACCAATGCACACATATGCATATGTACCAATTCACACACATGTATACACTCATACACATATTTGTATACACAGTACATATGTATACACACATACACACATATGTACCAATGCACACGGATATATACACATAGACATATGCACCAATGAACACATGTATACATACATACACATATACATGTGCATCAATGCACACATGTATACATGAATACACATATGCATGTGCACCAATGCACAAACATGTATACATGCATATACATATGCACCAATACACACATGTATACACACATACATATATACATGCATCAATGAACACACATATATATACACATACACCAATGCACAAACATGGATACATACATACATATACGCATGTGCACCAATGCACACACACATATACACACATACACATATACACGCATTTTTAAAAAAAAAACAGTGAAAAGCCTCCTCAAGTAGAAAGCAAGTCTCGTTTTACTCTATTTGCTGGGGTGGTTCTGAGACTATGTGAATCATTTCCCCAGTGGAATAATGGGATTCCATCCACAAAATGTGAGTTGGTGGAAGTGTTTTATTATCACCCTCTGAAGCCTGAGATGACATTGGCCGTGGCATTCACTTCCTCTCCTGACACGAAATCAGCTCATTGTGCACACCGAATGCACAAGCCTCACCACACAGTAAACAGCAAGTGACACTTAGGAATTTAGAGGTCAGGGGTGACGTTTGGTTTCCCGGGGTCCCTCGAACAGATTTCCTGTGCCGTCTCTGAGGACTCGCCTCTAATGCCTTTTCAAGGGCTCCCGGTCCTTGCCAGCTCTCCTGGTGCCTGTCCTTGCTCTCACGCCCACCTGCCTATTCCCATGCAAACCCTGGGTCATGGTTGCGTGCTGCTGGCTTAGCCCCCTGTTTCTTGAGGCCCCGAGCAATATCCAGGATTTCCGAGTCCTGCGCACGAGAGAGCTCCTTCCTTCTATCGTTCTTTGCTTCCAAGGCTGGAGACAAGCATTCTGGTGTAAGAGGGTGACCTGTAGCGTTTTAGAACCTGGGCGGCTCTCCACCCCTGGACCGTCCAGATTTGTCACTGTTTGTATCTGGCTTTCAGCTCAGTATTTGCTGAAGCTGCTGACATTTTGAGCAGACGATAGTTGTGGGGACTTAAAAAGAGAGACAACATTCCTGACAGCCTGTTATCTGGCTGCTCTGCTGAATTGTCTTGCCTTCCTTTCTTACTTTGAGAGAGAGAAAAAAAAGAAAGAAAGAAAACTAAACAAAGCAGGCATGAGGATTTCATAAATAATAAAGGGTTAGAGAAATGGAAAGGCCCATGGACACATGTGCATCAAAATGCTTATTACTGGGTCATTAGTAGCAGCAAGGGGCACTGGTGTAAATATCCAGCCGTAAGGACACATGGTTGGTTTGAGTTCTGTCCTTAGTCACAAATGATAAACTTGCAACAACATCAGAAGCCTCTCTTGTGTCTCTCTTGGTGTCCAGTTGTTCTTACAAAACACAGTGGCTTCTTCAGAGAGTGATGATCTCATGGCAGAGACCACAGATGAGGAGCCTGGGGCCAGTGCTGGCGCTTAGTAGGGCTGCAACGGGACTAGCTGCTTTCTTAGTCACCTTTAGTGCTGGCACTTAATAGGGCTGCAGAGGGACTAGCTGCTTTCTTCTTAGTCACCTTTATGCTGGCACTTAATAGGGCTGCAGAGGGACTAGCTGCTTTCTTCTTGGCCATCCTTAGCGCTCACTGCTGGGTTTTCCATCTTCTGAGTTCCACTGTAGGAAGGCCAAGGCTAGAGGGAAAGATGTATAGTGTTCTCAGCTCTCAGTAAAGAACATTCCAGGAAACCCCTTGCCTTCACTCCAGGAAACCCCTTGCCTTCATTCCAGGAAACCCCTTGCCTTCATTTGCATGTTCACTTTATTGGCTGAACTTTGTCCCCAGTTCAGCTCCGCAAGCGAGGCTGGGAAATGCTTTAAAAACCGAGAAGATTGCAGACGCAAAGCTGGAATTCTAGGAACAGGAAGGAGATGGCCACGGGTATCAGAACAGCCACAGCCCACTCCATCAGCTCCCAGCATCCTGGGTACCTCTCTCCCCCCTGCTCAGACCTGATTATGTTTCTCCCTGAAGAGAATAGCAGCAGGCTTCGCTCTGGAGTTGCAGCCAGGGTAAGCCCAGCTCACAAGAGATTGTGCCAGCTTCCCCGCTAGGTTGGAATGCGCCTGGTTTTTCAGGATTACATACTTGATTAAAAGCTGAAGTCATTCCCCGTGCTTACAAGGTCAAAGAAAGTCCCAGGGCGACCATAACACGGTCATGAAGAGGCAGCGGGATAAACCATTCAGGAAGGGTAAGAGAGAGACCCTGGTGGAGGATCCCACTGCACATGTGACGACAGAGTAGTCAAAATAAGGAACAGACCAAGGAGGTATGGAAAGGGTTAAGTTGGTCTGTGACACACACCTCTTTTTATTGGATTTTCTGAAATTTTCTAGTGTAGATATCTAACAATTTTACAAACAGAAAAATTCTTCCTGTCAGATGTATATGTGAACATCTCGCCACAGAGGTGGTCTTGGGAACAAAATATTTGCACAAGGGTGAGTGGATAACTATTAATTATTCATTTATTTGATGTTTCATGTGTGCAAAACAAGTGTCCTTACTACCAAGCTTCATCCCCAGCCTCCTTCCTACTTTGGATTTTGAGTTTGGGTCTTCCTAAATTGCTCAAGCAGGCCCTCCTAGTAGCTGGGACTACTGGCCTGCACTACCAGGCCTGGCTTAATCATTTAATTTTAAGCACAAATAGAAATTTATACCAAATAGTTGTGTGCATGTACGTGGGCTCACACACACACACACACACACACACACACACTCACACACACACTCACACAGAAAATGAAGTACTCAGACAAGCTTGTAATAAAGCAAGTGTCCCTCCCCCAGGTCTCTCTCCATTAAAATCTCCTAGGAAAACATCTCCCCTATGACAGTGTCTGAGCCTTGAATCTGGGACTCTTTTTCTTTTTTTTTTTTTTCAAAGATTTGTTTATTGTTCTATGTAAGTACACTGTAGCTGTTTTCAGACACACCAGAAGAGGGTGTCACATGTCAGATCTCATTACGGATGGTTGTGAGCCACCATGTGGTTGCTGGGATTTGAACTCAGGACCTTTGGAAGAGCAGTCAGTGCTCTTAACCGCTTGAGCCATCTCACCAGCCTGAGTCTGGGACTCTTGCCTTTGCAGAATTAGCTGAAATAGTTTGAATAGCTGATAACACGGGGCCTGGAAAGCAGCATTCCTTGCAGAGGGACCCATCAGTGTGACAGGTGGCTCTCTGCTGGGTGTGACGACCTAGTTAGGAAGGACTTGGATGGTTTTGAGTTCGATGGGACTGGAGAGGGCCAGTGAGGCAGGAGGTGTTGCGTAATGGCTAGAGATGTGAGCTTTGGAGCCCACCTGGGTTCAGAACCTGCTTCTGCCGTTCACTAATTGGGTGACCTTGTTTCTCCCTGCTTCGGCTGGCAAGGTTTCAAAGTGGTGAGCAGAATACTCCCGTCAAGGGCTCTTTAACTTTTGTTGCTTGGTTTAAATCCCCTAATGTTGACATTACATATACTGGGTCTTTGTTTTAGTCGCAAGCCTTCAGACTGCAGCTGCTCATCTTGGCCTGAGTCGGGATCTAGGAAGGACCACGCATTGCAGACTCTGTCCCCAGGCCCCTCTCTTTGTTCTTCCTATGTCTAAACTTCAACCTATTACTGGTTGAAGGCTAGAATGGTTCTCTTTGTAATCTGCCAAAACCCCACAGTGGAGGGCATGGCTCGGATAAAAAGGTGCATTCCTCTCACACTAGGGTCCCTGCAAACCAGAAGCGGGGGTGGGGGTGGGGGGGTGGGGGGTGAGGGGGGTCCTTTTGCAGGCTTCTCTTGGTCCCTTCCCTCTTCCTTTCTCTTGTTTGCATCCTTCTTGGTCCTCTCTGTAGTTCAGAGGCTGGTTGTGTGCCCTCCGCACCACCCCTCTATGCCAGGGATCAGCCAGATAGAGCCAGACTGAAACTACTGTTGCATCTGAATTCCCGAGGCACGTTCTCAGGCTTGATCTTGATCTAGTGATCGAAGCTTCTGGAACCCCACTGTCTACTCCATGGATCACGACAAGAAAGGGTGGTCCCCGTCTGTCCCACCCACCATGATGACACCTGTCTCCTAGAACAGCCAGCTTAGGGGAGAAGCCGTGAGGAACACGGCACCGACCCCACAATGAGCCCAGAGTACACCGTAGCCTCAGCAACCAACGGCCAAGAGAACGCTAGCGTAGCAATCGGCTTCATGCACAACGCTGCTTCGAGGCAGGGCACCCTTTCTCCAGGAGGACAGCCATTTATTGGAGATCTGTGCACAGACTCCAGAGCCTGGGTCAGAAGCCGCACCTGGCCACTGTTGCAGGAGGATATTGTGCCAGCACTCCGTGAGGCTGGGGGAGGAAGAATCCCTTCATGGTGGCTCAGCACCTAGGATAGCACCACAGAGGACTTTCAGTGCTAGCTGAGACTCCCATGAGTGGACAGCAATGGTCCTTCACCCAGCTGAGGATAATCAGACGCCCACCGCCTTGGGCCACATGTGCTGCTCACACCTGTCATTCTAACACCCTGGGGGTTAAGACAGGAAGCCTGGTGAGTTTGAGGCCAGCCTGGGCTACATAGTGAAATCAAGGCTGGCTTTGGTTATAGAGTATGGCTATCTCAAGAAATCAAAATGTAGCAGGAGAGGAGGAGGAGTCGCAGCAGCTACAGAGCTGGGCCCAGCACCGGCTCCCGTCTTCCTCTGGCTCTGCCTGGGATTGTTACCCGCAGCCGCAGCATCAGCAGCCGAGACGTGGTGTGAGCTGTGTGCCTCTGCCCGGGGAATGACAGCCTGAGAGGGCCTCGCTCCAGAAGGGATTCGCTGTGGCCTGTGAGCACTGGCCTCTGTGGCACGTCCGCCTCTAGTCAGGCAGCCGTGTCTCGTGCTAATCAATGTAAGATCCCGTTGTCCCAGCTGGAGGACACCATGAAGCTCCTCACCTTCCTGTCCCAGTGTGCCGTCTATAGTCACACCGTCACTTTCTGTTGCTACGGCAGGGGAGTGCTGTACTCTTTTCTCTGCCGTGGGTATAGCCAGCTTGCCGCCCCCTGTCCTTGTGCTCTGGATGGACCTGTTCTGCCTGCACCGCCCTCCCTCCCTCCCTCTCTCCCTCCCTCCCTTCCCCTCCCCTCCCTCATCCCCCTCCAGACCTGCTGTCCTAGATACAAACTTGTCTCGGGTGTGCCTGGCACCTCCCCAGTTTTAGCACCTGACCCCCTGCTGGGATTCCCTTAGTCCCGTGTGGACAGGGACAGCGAGCGGGTCACCTTCATGGCTGTGGGAGGACACTGATATTTGAGAGGGACTTGTGGATCTCATTAAAGGCAGAGGGGCCCTAAGATGCAAATTAAGGTTATGTGTATGTTCAAGCAAACACAAGGTTGTGTGCTTAATCTCCATTTTTAAGTGAGATTAGAATGCAGAGGCCACGCTGATTCTCGCCATTGGGTCTTGGAGCTCTGTTCTTGAGTTGTAGCCCATCAGGATAACCTTTCTTCTAAGAGTGCACCTGTGACACAGGCCCTTCTGGAAGGACCCCTACTGACATACTTGCTCTGAACAGCAGCTCAAGCAAGCAGCCTGGGCACGGTCCCCTTCTGGGAGAGGGTGACAAACTAGACTGCCATCCTTCCAGCTGAGACTCAGTGTCCCCGTTCACAGGGGAACTTGTCTGAGGTTGCACAGGTATGGCTCCTGCCTTCCTCGCCCCAGATGTGACACGGTGGCTCTCCTCAGAGGGTTCCAGAGCGCACTGCCCTTGTGGTATCTGCTCTCTCTCTCAGCCTTTGTAGGGCAGGGTGCTGAAATTACAGGCGCGCGCGGCACCACCGCCTGGCTGAAGTTTCTCATTTTTATGGAAACATTGGCTTGAAACAAAATTTGCCTAAGTTTGAGGTTTCACCAAGTTCAACCCTTTGGTGGATCATGGTGTCAGAGGCCCAGAGATGAGTCTTTATGGGATGCGAATGAGAAATCTGTTGCTGTGGCAAAATACCTGAGAAAAACATCTGAAAAGTGAAGTCAGGTTTCTCTGCTCTGTCAGAGGTCAGAGGTCACGGAGGTCAGAGGTCACAGAGGTCAGAGGTCACGGAGGTCAGAGGTCACAGAGGTCAGAGGTCACAGAGGTCAGAAGTCACGGTCTGTGGTGTGGCTCCATCATGATGCTTTGGATCTGTGGGGAGGCAGAATTTCACAGCAGGATCATGGAGAAGAGCCACCCACTCCAGGGTGGCCAGAAAGCAAAAAGAAAGAGAAAAGGGTTGAGGTTCCAGTTCTTTCCTCAGGAACTTGTCCTCAGCAACTCTGCTTTCTCCAAGGCCCTGCTTCCTCCTAAAGGGCCCGTCTCCCCTCAGTGCCGTCATCAGCTGGCACCAAGCTTTCAACACACGTGCTTTGGCAGACAAAACCAAACCATAGCGTTCTTCCGTCTCTTCCCTCTTTCCTTCCTTGCACCTTCCATCCCATACTCTTCCCTCCTCCCCTCTTCTTCTCCCTCCTCCCTCTCCTCCTCTACCTCCTCTTCCCTCTCCTTCCTCCCCCTCACCTCCTCCTCCTCCTCCTCATTCACTCTTTTGAGAAAGCATCTCACTCCATGGCCTTCCATTTGTGGACCCTCCTGCCTCAGCATCCTGGGTGCTGGACTCCCGGAAGTGAGCCGATCCTCCCAGCCAGTCTCTCTTTTGAAACCTGGCAAAGAAAGCCTATGAGGGTGGGACCCACGTCTTAGTATTTACAGTTTGAGTGTAATAGGGAACAGAGCGGCGTCTGCTCCCTGTGTGACTTTATGAATGGCTGTACAGTACCACACTCACCTCCCTGGGTCATAGCTGGACACGTTGGGGCAGTCTTCCTGCACTGGGCCCATCGCCCGGGCCTGCCCATCTGGCCGAATGTAAAATCTCTGTCTGCTTACAGTTTTATGGCTGGCTGGAGGCACTGGCCATAAATCAAGGTGGCTTGAGGGTTATGTTGAGCTTAGACAGAATCACTCTCAGGGAAAACTGGAGTGGGTTTTTTATTTGAGCTACAGGCACCGGTCCTATATATATATATATAGCTTAAAATTTAATTTGGTGTGTAATTGGGACTAGCTCTTTGGAGCTCTGGGTTATGTGTTTTGGAGCAGCTGAGAAACAGGGGTGAGGCGGGGCAGGACATGGTATGTTAATTGGTGGCCTCTGGGACCCGCGAGAGAATGGCATCTAGGTCCCCAGTTAGAATGAGCTTGGCAGTTTTATTTGAGTCTGAGGGGGCACGTGTTACAGAGACCACTGGTTTGCACCAACCGGATCAGGTTATTCTCTGCTCTGTTGCCTGTGGATACCGTCCCCAGCATGCAGGGCAGATGGAAGATAGAAAGTACCGGAGCATCCTGAGAGAGGGTGTGTGAGCTTGCCTGCAGGGGCTTGCCTGCACCCCTGTCTGTAGTATTTCTGTGCTGCTTGGCCTGTGGTCCCTACGAGGGTTTCACATTTTATTACCAGTCTCGATAAAAGGGACTTGGGTCAAAGCAAATATTCATGGAGAAAAAAAAAACAAAGGAAATGAAATGCACAATCATGACCGGTGAGCAACCACACAGAGGCCTGACTTTAATACTGCCAGAGCCATTGGGGGAAGCGGTCCCCAAGAGTCGGAACCGAAGGACGTTGGCCTGGTATTCCCAGAGCCTGGCCTCTCTCCTGTTTAAAAAGAAATTGCCATTTAATTTGTTTCTGAGTTTTATTTCTCAAGTGAACCAGCATGGGGCCCTGTAATGAGGTTGTGTTTCTGGGAGGTGTTGAAAGACGGCAAGAGGAGGAAACCACCGAGCAAGGCTGGGTCTCATCTGGAGCGGGTGTGGACCTCTTCGAGGGGTATGGGCTGGCGAGGAGTCCTGGCAGGCGGAGCACGGGCGAGGACGCAGAGCTGCTGTGGGCTGATGCTCACGAGCGGCAAGGGGCTGGGGTTGCCATTGTGCGGCCGCGTTGTGGCCCCCAGCAAACCAGGCAAACGGCTCAAGAGACAGAAGCAAACGGGAGTCAAGGAATTAAGGGTGTTTGGAGTGAGCCAAGGATAGCCCTAGGGACAGGAGGGTCTGAGCATCTCGGGCTCTCAGATGCAGTCACGCATCGGTAATAAGGGGGTTGGTTCCATCAGCCCCATGGGTACCAAAGTAGTTAGATGTTCAAGTCCCTTGTATAAGGTGGCCTAGTGTTCCCAAGGACAAATGCATCCTCGGGTTCCTTGATCAGCTCTAGCTGGCTTGAAGAACTTAGCACCCTGTATGTGGAGGAGTCTATAACAGCAGTCGTTTTACTGTAAACTGTTGTGGAGACAAGAAAAAGACGCCTTCATGTTCAGGATGGATGGAATTTAAAAAAATATCTATTTTTTTTTAAATGTGATTGAATCCAAGAATGCAGAAACAGGAAATCAGACTGCATGTACGTGTAGGTAAGAGATTTCTAGTCCGGGGAGCATCAGAGACAACCCGGTGATTGTCTCTGACCGGGAAAAAAATCTCTGTTACCTGGTGCTGAGCCAGCTTTCTGCACAGGATAAAGCGATTTGTGGCAAGCAGTGGCTGTGGGCAGGAGTGGGCAGAGCTGTGTCCCACCGCCCTGCCTTCCCCGGCCTTTCAGACGTTGAAGACTGACAGAGACGTCTTGACTCCCAAATCACCCTCCCACAAGCTCTCCAGTCGCCCTCCTCCCGCCCTCCCCCCTGGCTGCCGACTCATTTTATAACGATAACCGTGGGCTCATGAGGATGGCCAGCCCGAAGGTCTGCTCTTGTCTTAGCATGATGCTGCCAGCTGGGGGAAGGAGGAGTCCATTCCCTTGAGTGTCTTTAGTGCACCTGACGTGCGTAGGCAGAATCCTTTCCCAGCAGCCCTCGGAAGGAAACACTGTCTATAGACAACAGCCTCTAATTGTCCGAGGTGTCCCACAGCAGCAACCCTGTGTGTTTGCATCCTCTATGTCCCCAGCCCTTTACTGGGATCCCATTCAGGTCTTGCCCTAACTGGCCCATCTCGCCTTCCGTCTGTTACCTGCTTGCAACCCTCCCCCTTACATAACAAGGGGCTTCATTGCCAGGATGGGGTGAAGCCCTCGGTGGTGTTGTAAGGACACAGCACGAATGCATTTGATGCTTCCAACTTCCCGAAGTAAGTTTTTTGGCCCTATCGCACCGACTGGGAAACAGAGGCCATGGGGCAGATCTGACTTCTTCCAAGGTCACTTGGAAGCAACAGAGTCTTCCCACACTCGCTGCAAAGCATCTGTGCTGCACTGGCGCAGGTCTGAGATGGGCAGTCACATCAGAGCACTACCCCCACCCAGGGCCTGCTCCCACAGCTCCGCTGACATCATGGGTCCGGCGAGTCAATCCTGGGGAGGTTGTCCTGGGCATCGGGGATACTGAGCAGCCCTTGGCCATGAGACATGCCAGCAGCATGCCATGCCCTCAGTTGTTAGAATCAAAATTACCTCCAGACATTGCCCTGTGTTCCTGGGAGTAGTCACCTTGGTTGGTCACAGGGTCCGAGAATCACACCTGAAGGATTCTAAACCTTATCCGATGTCCCTGCCCATGGGCAGGGCTGAGGGGCACCATCAGAGAGGAGACCAACCTTGGTGAGGAGCTGAAGCCCTGTAGGTCTTGTGAGTGTGTACCAGAACTCACAAGAAACGTGGAGTGGAGGCGGAGGTGAGATCAGCCTGGACCCAAGGTAGCTTAGGTTTGAGTGGCAGCTGCATCGACTGCCCGAGCCTCCCGGCCCTTCTCTGTGACCTGGGAAGTTCCAGGGCAGATTTATAGAACATATGGGCTTGAAGATGAGAGGAACCATGGCCTCTACCACCAGCTATCTTTAACAAAACATGTTCGCCACAGGGCAGGCTCCACAGTGCCAGCTGTGGTCCTCTGTAGCAGCCTCTGTGACAGGGGAAGCTGGTTCGTGTCTTCCAAGCGGGGCTACGGGTCTTCCCTCTGGACTCCGTCCTGTGCCAGCCCTGGTCAGTTCCCTCAGTTCCCTCCATTTAGGTCGCCCAGGACGTGGAGTAGAGCAAGGCCTTTATGGCTCGTGCCCTTGCCCCCTCCCTTCTGTCCAGCAGTGCCTCTGGCCTCAAGGCCTGCCTCCCCACACACATTTGGATCCATAGCCTTCACCCCCACCCTAGTCCAGGAACCTCTCAGGGACTCAGCCTCCTCCCAGTCACAGGAATTCAGCCATAAAAAGTTCCTCAGGGCCGGGCAGTGGTGGCACACGCCTTTAATCCCAGCACTTGGAAGGCAGGTGGATTTCTGAGTTCGAGGCCAGCCTGGTCTACAGAGTGAGTTCCAGGACAGCCAGGGCTACACAGAGAAACACTGTCCGGAAAACAAAACAAAACAAAACAGAACAAAACAAAACAAAACAGATTCCTCAGGAGAGCTCAGGGGTGAAAGTGAAAGTGACTCTTGCCTGGTGCTTCCAAGCGGCTGGCTGTTCTCACTAAATTGGCCTACAGGAATTAAACCCAAATTTATGGTTTTTGGGCCAGAGGAGCCATGGATGGTTCTCAACCTGTGGGTCACGACCCCCTCGGCAAACCTCTATCTCCAAAACTATTTGCAAGATGATTCATAACAGTAGCAAGATTATAGTTACAAAGTAGCAACGAAAATAAGTTTATGGTTAGGAGTCGCCGCAACACAACACAAGGAACTGTATGCACTGAAGGGTCGCAGCCTTAGGGAGGTTGAGAGCCACTGCCTTAGGGGCTATGGTAAAGCTTACCAGGCTCTAAGCTTCTGGGACTTGCCCACCAGCCTAGCATACCTATTGGCATTCTCTGCATCCCCTGTGGCTATCCTTTTTTTTTTTTTTTTTTTTCCAAGATGCAGGGTCTCTCACCACTGAGCAGGTAAGGTGCAGATTTCCAGGCCCCTGCCTCAGAGCATATGCCTGAAGATCTCAAACAGGCTTTGGGGACGTAACTCAGTTGTCAGACTGCTAGCATGAAACCCTGGGTCCCGTCTCTAGCACTTCGGATATCAGGTGAGGCAGTGAAGGTTTCCTCGGTTCAGGGTTATCCTGGGCTACATAAGAGGTCAAGGCCAATGAGGATCTGTCTCAATTGAGAATCCTGTCTCAAAAGAAAGTCTTGGGCTAGAGAAATGGCCCCGTGGTTATACCTGCTGCTCTTACAGAGGGCCATAGTCTGGTTTCCAATACCCAAGTCTCCGTTGCCAGCTCCGGCTCCAGGGGACCGGATGCCCTCTTCTGAGCGACACAAGCACTTACATGACTACGCATTTAAACATGATGCCTTTTAAAAAAAAGTTTTGAATGAAGCTCAGAAATGAATATTTTAACCATCACTCTGGGGATCTGTCAGTGAGTACGAGCTGTATTTTGAGAAACCGAGTCACGCCTGATCACACTGATCACGTGGAAATTATTTGAGCGAGGGTTTCTGTGTTCTCTGTGTGTGCACACGGCATGCTTCTACGGATGTTTTCTCTGAGCATAATGACGTTTAAAGAGATTTTAATTTTCTATGTACTTTTTTTTTGTTCCAAAGGTGTTTTTTTATTTTTAAATTCATTGAAAGAAATAAAATTATATTTTAAAAAAATAGAGTAATCTCACAAACTGAAGGCCAGGAACAAACAGAACAAGTTAGTATTTTTCCTGAGGCAGATCTGATTAGCTGTGGCATGGAATCGTCCCCAGCCTGTCACACAAACAGGCGTCTTTTCCTATTTCTAAGGCATCAGGAGCTATGTGCTCCATGGGTTGTCCAGGCATGAAGCTTCCCTGGAAAGGAGTGGGAGGGTTAAGAAACATCAAAAGTGCCGGGCGGTGGTGGCGCATGCCTGTAATCCCAGCACTTGGGAGGCAGAGGCAGGCGGATTTCTGAGTTCGAGGCCAGCCTGGTCTCCAGAGTGAGTTCCAGGACAGCCAGGGCTGCACAGAGAAACCCTGTCTCGAAAAAACAAAAAAACAAAAACCAAACAAACAAAAAAAGCAGCTGCATTCCTTTCTTATCAAACTGTACATGTTTCTAGTTCTATAAATTGAGAACGGTAAAAACTGAATGGCCTCATGACCCAGATTTCAAACACCCAGTCATATTTTAGGAAAATCCTTACTGAGGTCCCAAAGTCACCTGTGACCCAAGGGGCCAGACAAGAGAGGGTAGTCAAAGGGCCGCCATCCCAGGAGACAGAGCCATGGCTAATCCACACTACAGTTTGACTCCTAAGCCACCGACCTGTCCACAAGGTAGATCAAACTCTAAAGGTTCCCTGTAACAAGACTTTCAAAAGTCCCTCTGCAGTTTCCAAAGCCCTAAGTTTGATAGATTTCTCTGTAAAGTTTGGAAACTAGGTTTGGGGAATTCTCTGTAGTTTTTAAATTTAATAATTATGGTATAATTTCAATTGTATAATTGTTTTAAATGAGTACCAAAAGCCATTAGATTTCCCCCCTGGGCTGGGAAAAACAGAAGTATTACAGAGAAAAGACAATATTTGAAGTAAAATTTGGAGAAATATGGCCATAGAGACAGAAGACCACAAGTTTGAAGGAGTCTTTGTTTTAATTATTTCTTTTATTTTTTGATATTAATATACTTACATCATTTCCTTTCCTTTTCCTCCCTCCAAGCCCTCTCATATACCCTACTTGCTTTCTTTCAAATTCATAGTCTTTTTCCTCGTTGTTGTTGCATACATATATTTACACACACATAGAGACAGAAAGAGAGAGGGAGAGAGGAGAAAAGGAGATGTTCCTGAATATGTAAGACAGACAACTTTCCTCGTCTTTACAGTGTTACTAGTGGGTAGGTTCTCAGGATTGAGCATTTAGCTTTAGCTTTGGGTAACCATTTGCCATGCTCTTCCCTGGGGAGGAAGACTATTCTTCCCATCTGGGCTTTCCTTGGGTGTCTGTAGTTCTTTGTGTAGGGTTGAGATCTCCTGGGCTTCTCTTATCTCTCTCCCCCTGCCACCATATCCTTATTAGCTCCTCTTTTGTTGTCCTTGTTCTGAGGAGACTCGATGGGCGGGGCTTCTCACATTTCCAGGAGACACAATGTAACAGCAAGCACCCACCATCCTCCAGATTCTCACATTCCCAGGAGACACAATGTAACAGCAAACACAATCTTCGTGCTCCAACCACCTTCTTGGCCCCTCTTCCGCAGTGAGCCCTGAGCATCAGGTGCAGGAGTGTTTTGGAGAAGAACCGCTGGGACTAGGTTCCACAGTTCCGCATTTTGATTGGTCGTGGTTTTCTGGAATGATCTCCATCCATGGCCAAGAGAGGTTTCCTTGGTCAGGGGTGAGGACTGCACTTAGATCTGAAGGAAATCTGTTTTAACTCCCACAATTTGTCCCTTCCTCTGAGACTTCCAGCTTGTAAGCCTGCCCACCCCTAGGGGCCTGAAGAAGAGGGAAATGACCCACTTTTCATTTCCAGATTATCTTTTTTTTTTTCACTCAAAGCCAGAGGTAGAATTGCACCTGGGAATTTGGGCCTGTGGCCTTGAGCTAGTCAGCGGGCCTCCCCTGTCTCCTGCCCCTCCTTTGCCCAATCTTTGGGGTCCTGGACCTGGTGTTCTCCCTCCACCACCGCCACCACCACCACCCTCCCACCACTCCCCCCCCCCCCTGGTTTTTCTGCAACCCCACTGGCCAGGCAGAGCTAGGATGGCAATTTTACAGTGCTGTTATTACTTCATTGCTGCCCGCTCGGGGCCCCTCAGCCACTCCGTGAGCTGGCCAGACCTCGCCAGGGAAACTGTTTCCTACACCTTTACAACGTGAGAGGAAAAAAGGGGCCGTTGGATTTATGGAAACTATATAAAGTTTATGGAGTCTTGGCAGGCCAGAAGTAGGAATGCCTGCAGGAAGGCGAGGGTTGGGGGGGAGGGGGGGGACACGACACGTTTGGAAATGGAGACAGCCATGCAAGGGCAACGGGCCTCTGTCGAGACACTAGACAAAATCCCTGAGTTCAGGGTGTGCTGTGTGAGCCTGGGGCCAGGGAACCTGGCCCGGAGACAGCAGCTGCTGGGGGACGGGTGACCTCATACACTCCCATAGCATGCCTCTGGGGTGGACAGGGCTGTCCTCATTCTGTAGAGTGTGAACTTGCTGAAGGTTGTAGCCTGACATGAAGCAGTTGCGCTGGGCGGGTCGAGGTTCCCTCAGACTCCTCTGCACTGAGCGACGTGTCCTGGTTTTAAGCACTGAAAATATGCTCTTCGTACCTATTTCAGTGTGGAACTTGTGTGATTACTTGGGATCGTGTCTGACCATCCCCTGCTATACCCCTCCTGTAGAAGATGATTTCTGCTAAGGTTTGCCCACAGGTATTAGGGGAGACAGAAGCAAAAGCAACCTTGGAGTTGGTTCTGATTCAGAGCAGGGTTTGGATAAGCAGCCTTTGCTGTTAGGAGTCCCCTGTGTCCCACTTCTCCCACAGGACCTTAAAAGGACCCTATGGGATACAAAGTCATCTGTCCCCATCTCTGTCATCCTGGGCATTTTAAAACAGTTATCCCTTTCATTTGTACCTGGTGGTAGCTTTCTTTCTCCCTGCCTACTTGTCTGTGAATTCTTGGAGTGCAGATTCCGTGAATGTTTAATTCTTCATTGCTGGTTTTGCCCACGGAGCCTGGCATCGCTCCAGTGTCTAGGAATCCTTGTGTAAATATCAACTGGGTGCATGGATGGGTGAGTGGATGGATGGGTGGGTGGGTGGGTGGATGGATGGATGGATGGATGGGTGGGTGGGTGGATGGATGGGTGGGTGGGTGGATGGATGGATGGATGGATGGATGGGTGGGTGGGTGGGTGGGTGGATGGATGGGTGGATGGATGGATGGATGGATGGATGGGTGGGTGGGTGGATGGATGGATGGATGGATGGATGGATGGATGGATGGATGGGTGGCTGGGTGGATGGGTGGACGGGTGGGTGGATGGGTGGATGGATGGATGAGTAGGTGGATAGGTGGGTGGGTAGATGGGTGGGTGGATGGATGGATGGGTGGTTGGGTGGGTTAAGTGGATGCCATGCTAGAGAGATGAAGGGTGGTAGATGGATAGACAGATGGAGGAATGGTAAAGTCCATGAATGGCAAAGTCCATGAATGGCTGGATGGATTGAGGGTGGTGTGTAGTTGTGGATGGCTGGGTGGATGGGTAGATGGGTTGGGTATGTGTCTTAGTCAGGGTTTCTACTCCTGCACAAACATCATGATCAAGAAGCAAGTTGATCATGATGGGGAAGAAAGGGTTTATTCAGCTTATATTTCCACATTGCTGTTCATAACTAAAAGAAGTCAGGACTGGAACTCAAGCAGGTCAGGAAGCAGGAGCTGATGCAGAGGTCATGGAGGGATGTTCCTTACTGGCTTGCTTCCCCTGGCTTGCTCAGCTTGCTTTCTTATAGAATCTAAGACTACCAGCCCAGGGATGGCACCACCCACAACCCCCCCCCCATCACTAATTGAGAAAATGTCCACAGCTGGATTTCATGCTTCCCCAACTGAAGCTCCTTCCTCTGTGATTACTCCAGCCTGTGTCAAGTTGACACACAAAACCAGTAAGTACAGCACGTGTAGACCAACAGACACTCACACCCACATTTACACCACCACATGGAGTTAAGCTGTGAGTTCCCTCTCAGCCTCTTTACTAAATGCTTTTCTGTTTCAGGGGTTAGACTTTGCTCTCTCTGAGGCCAGCTGGAGAAGCAAGCCTGGATGTTTGAGTGTGTGTGTGTGTGTGTGTGTGTGTGTGTGTGTGTGTGTAAATACTTTACAATCCCCATAAACTTGTTTAAAGACAGGTGGGGGTGAAAGTATAAACTCGGGCAGCCTTTGGGGAGGGCAGTTTGGAAGTGGCTATTAAAATTTTAAATGTGCCTACCACTAAGACCCAGCAGCCCCACTCTGAGCTGTCGAGAGTGAGAAATCCCTTCACGGGCTTGTGCACGAGGCTGTGCGCTGGGGTGCTGGTGCAAGGCTGCTCATTGGTCTGTTGCTCCTCATGATGGTAGATTAGAAGTAGTCACAGTGTCCATTGATCAGGGGATAAGTAAATACCCTGGAAAACTCCAGCCACCAAAGAGAACATGGTAGATCTGTGTCCAGAGATGGACAGCTCTCAACTGGTGCTTGAGATAGGACACGGCATGCTTTTAGGAGTCCCTGGGACACAGCCATTTCAGCAAGTGTCTCCTTGTCCTAACTTTTCCATCAGTGATTCCTTCCCCTCTCCAGGAAGCACAGCCTGCTGGGATCTTTCAATCTCATGCCTGCTTGCCAGTGACTTTCTTTAGGAAAGGAGACAAGGGGGGGGGGCAAAGCAGTTACAGGCATAATTACTGTCTGCTGGCTCTTCAATTAAAAAGCACGAAAGGCACGATATTAAAATCTGATTTATAGGTGCCACTATCTGCCTAACAGTGTGGCCAGGAGCCAAAAAAGCACTGTAGTCATTACGGAAAAGCAAGGCCTTCCTTCTCCAGCAGCAGACAAACTCGCTCTCACTTTCCTCTTGTTAAGGACAATGAGTGAAATACTTGTTGGCATCTACAGCACGTTCTTCTACGGAGCTGAAAGCCAGAACTTAGTAATCTGGGAGTAACTTAGAGGTTGTCTGGCTCAGTAGTGCCTCAGGGAAGCCTTCTGAGAGGCCTGGTGGCTGGACACCATAGGCCACCATGCATCAAGATAGAGATCCTGGTGCTATGTCCCTCAGAGGAACACCATCTTGTTTTTGGTGAGCCTGGGATAGAACACAGTGCTTAGGAGGGAGGGGAAGGAAACATGGGGCTTTTTAGCTCCCAATTACTCATCTGTAAAGTGTGTGTGTGTGTGTGTGTGTGTGTACACATTATGTTTCAGTAGTTGCATATAAGTCGTGTAGTGTATGCGTACGAAACGTGTATATGTATAAAATATTTTTGTGTGTGTGTTTATAGATATGTACCTATCCAGGTGTGTACCCAGGTGTGCACCCAGGTGTGCACATGTGGAGGCCAGAGGTGGTCAGCTGTCTCCCTCTATCACTGTCTACCCTATTGTTTGAAGCCAGGTCTCTCACTGAACCCGAGGTTTGCTATACCATTTAGACTGGCTGGCTGGGAGCCCCTAGGATCCACCTTTCTCCGATTCCCCAGGCTGGGGTTGCAGACATGCACTGATGCACCCAGCTTTGACATGGGCCCCGTGGAACCGAACTCAGGTCTTCTTGCTTACAGAGCTTACAGAGGACACATTTTCCCCACTGAGCCATCTCTCCAGGCCCTGCTCGGTGACGTTCGTCAAAGTCGTTGCGGGTTACAGGTTATCCTTGGGAGAGCTGGAGTTTAACCTACCCTTGTCATCTCCACGGCGACTGCAGGGGATTCCGGGCTCTGCTTCTTGACCACTGGAAAGGCCGCTGGGTGCCTCCTGAATCCTGCTCTGTTCATACTTAGCACAGTTACTCCTTATAGGAGTGTCGTCAAGCTTACAGCTTTGTAAACACATGAACAGCTGGGCGGTGGTAGCGCACGCCTGTAATCCCAGCACTCTGAGAGGCAGAGGCAGGTGGACTTCTGAGTTCGAGGCCAGCCTGGTCTACAGAGTGAGTTCCAGGACAGCCAGGGCTATACAGAGAAACCCTGTCTCAAAAAAAAAAAAATCAAATCCAATAAATAAATAAATAAATAAATAAATAAATAACACATGAACAGAGCCAGCGCAGAACATAATGGACAGATGGCGGTGGCCCACTCAAAGGGTGCTTCTTACGAAGAAGCTCAGTGAGGAGTACTGTCCCCTGCAAGAAGGTATCCACCCATGTTTCAGGGCTGTTCACTCCCCACAGCTAGGCAGCGGGTGCCTGCAGGATCTTCCATCCCTAGCTTTTAAAGTAAGAGCTAGAAAGCTGGGTGTGGAGGCATGTCCATAGAATTAACCCTAGGACCTGGAGGCTGAGTCAGGAGGATCCTGAGTTGGAAGCAGTCCTAGACGATGTCGCAAGACCCGAGCTCAAAAACATCTGCAAAGGAAAACAACCGTGTTGCCTGTGATGTGCAGGACCCCAGGTTCCCTCTGTCAACCTGGGAGTGGACCCCTCATTCTCAGCTTGCTGAGCAGAAGTGGGAGTACAGGGGGAAAGGCCAGCATACAGGAAGGAGCTGGAAAGCGACCAGGAGTCTGACCTAAAACTAGGAGATTATTTCTCCAACACCCAGCATGCCCCAGAGCCCCCATCCCAATTCCCAACCACTGGCTCCACCCTGCCTGCCCTGCCTCTCTGGAGGAACACTGGCTTACTGCTGCGCTCTACTGAGTTTGGCTTTACCTGGGTTCTAGGTATCCTAATTCTGGTCCTTACACTGGTATGACAGGGGATTTATCTACAGACCCATCTCACCATCCCACAGCCCTGTACCTCTCTCTACCTTAGGCGGCTGTGAGATCCACCGCCTTGTGTGACCTTTGTATTCACAGCCAGGTGATCGGACATTCATGATCACTCTGTATTCATGAGGTGCCTAGAAACCCACCCTTGAGCTAGAAAACTAGGATCCGGTGCTACATAAGCCCCTGTGGCTCCCTTGGGTGAAGAGTTCTGCTTGCTCATGCTGGGGACCCTGCGGGGCTCAGTCTGCCATCTGACTCCATGGAATTTCCCTGGGAAGAGGGTAGGATTTTGCCCGTGTTTCTTCCGTGCCCTGGTTAATGTCATTTCTTTGTTTACAGTGGAGAGGGAAAACGTGCAGAAGAGGACTTTCACACGATGGATAAACCTACACCTCGAAAAGGCAAGTGGGGGTCTGGGGGCTGGTGAGTGATATAGTTACCTATATTCGCATGCGGCTACATGGATGGTTCTGTACGGTGGCAGGGAGGAGACATGACTCTCTATCTCTCCCTCTGTTTCTATGTGTGTGTGTGTGTCTGTGTCTGTGTGTGTGTGTGTGTGTGTGTGTGAGAGAGAGAGAGAGAGAGAGAGAGAGAGAGAGAGAGAGGGAGGGAGGGAGAGATGTGACTTTCTATAGTGTATACTGCTATGTATATATGGACATTTCTGTGTTCATGCATGTAAGTGTTCATGCATGTAAGTGTTCATGTATGTAAGTATACAGAAGTGAGCCCCCAGAGGACAACCTCAGTGTCAACTCTCACCTTCCACCCTGAGAGACAAGGTCTGTTGTTCACTGCTGTATACACCACACTAGCCATCCCACGAGCCTCTGTGGATTTGCCTATGTCTGCCTCCCATCTCGACTTAGGGGCTCCGAGAATTACATATGCACCCTACTGTATCTGGAGTCTGGCTGTTGGAACTGTGGTCCCCATGCTTCCATGGCAAGGGCTTTGTGCCCCATGGCTTCATCTGTGCCTTTGAGTCTTTATGGGTGTCATGAAGACTCACAATTGTCCATTCTCAATATGGGGAGCACGGAGAGCGGACACAGCTGTTCTGGGATCACCGTCAAAGCTGGGGAGGGGAATCCACGAGTGGGCATCAGAAGGCATTCCGTGAACCATTGCAGTGTTTCCGTGGACAGAAGACCCTCCTCAGTCACCTCCAGCTCAGACACTGTCCACTCAGAGTGGCTGCCCACTCTGGGGCTGCTAGTAGCCATTCGTAGCCATTTGAACCGACTTAGGGTTAGCAAAGCCCCTTTCACGTTGCTGTTGAAGTGCCACCAGACAGCCTGCACACCGCGGGCTTCCCTGGAATCTTCCCATAGCGCAAAAGAGACTGTCCAAATAAGGACGGGGTGCCAAGGCCGTCCCGAGAGCTCGTATATGGCTCTGCTGTGGCTCTTCTCGTTCCTGTTCTAATACATATTTATTTTTACTTTATGTGCATTGGTGTTTTACCAGCACGCACATCTGTGTGAGGACATCAGAAGTCCTGAAACTGGGGTTATGGGCGGGTGTGAGCTGCCGTGGGGGTGCTGGGAATTGAACCTGGGTCCTCTGGAAGAACAGCCAGTGCTCTTAAACCCTGAGACATCTCTCCAGCCCCAACACACACACACACACACACACACACACACATACACATTCTCTCTCTCTCTCTCTCTCTCTCTCTCTCTCTCTCTCTCTCTCTCTCTCTCCTGTTCTTTGGCCATGCAACTTTGAGTAACATTGTGTCTGCAAGCTACTGCTCCTGCACATAGAGCTCCCAGGTAACGGATGGCCACAGCCCCAGACAAAAGGCAAGGCTGAGGAGGAGAGGAGAAGAGGGGTTAGCAGGCAAAGGAGGGTGGGAACCAGCAGAAATGGAGCGCCGGTGCTCAGTAGCTGGGGCTGTGAGCCCTGGGGGCGTGATCGTCCTAAATCAGAAAACAGCGAAGTGGGCTGACGGGCTGACTCGGCTCACTGTAACACTTGACTAAGTCCGCTCGCTCCTGTCCTTCCGGAGCCCTCGTCCCTCCTTCAGATGATGGTGTGGCACTGCCACGTCACCCAAGAGCATCTTGGAGACTAGATGGAAAGTGACAAGGGCTCACACTTGATGCATGATAAAGCCTTTGCCGGTGGTTTCAACTGTGGGCACGTCACTCATGAAGGGAAACATTACGGGGGTCAGGTAGGGGGTGGAGATGACAAAAGGGGAAACCAGCTCCAAACCTGAGATTGATGAGCCCCTAAATTTTTTCTTTCTTTTCTTTTCTTTTCTTTTCTTTTCTTTTCTTTTCTTTTCTTTTCTTTTCTTTTCTTTTCTTCTCTCTCTCTCTCTCTCTCTCTCTCTCTCTCTCTCTCTCTTTCTTTCTTTCTTTCTTTCTTTCTTTCTTTCTTCTTTTTTTTTAGTTTTTCGAGATAGGGTTTCTCTGTGCAGTCCTGGAACTCACTCTGTAGACCAGGCTGGCCTCGAACTCAGAAATCCGCCTGCCTCTGCCTCCCAAGTGCTGGGATTACAGGCATGCGCCACCACCGCCCGGCTGGTGAGCCCCTAAATTAACGCCCGATACATGTCAGCCTGGCTGAGAATTCCTAGCAGGGCACAGGGTAGAACCAGAAGAGCTTGCTTTCTTTTTCTTTTTATAGTAAAAATAAATAAATACTGAAAAGAACAGAGAGTCGTGTAACAAATGCTCAGTGTGAAGCCCTCAGAGCAAGTATGTGCCATGCATGTCAAAGACAGTCTCCTTGGCTGGGCCTGCCCTTGTCCCTTTGGTGGGAGACAGGTAGGTAGCAGGTAGCACCCATTCTGAGGCTAAGTCAGACCAGACCGCCCCTGAGAGGGATGCGGCGCTCTTGTTAGCGGAGAGAAATTAACAGCCCCATTTCCAGCCCCGAGACTTTCAAAAACAACCTTTAAGCCAAGGAAACCTAGGAAGTCCTTGGTGGATTGGGCTTAACTATAATTTGAAGGCTGTCAGGAATATTTACTGAGTCTCTGGCTTCTGGAAAAAAAAAAAACCCTTAATTTACAGAAGGAGTTCAATGATGCAGAAAGCCCTTGGGGAGGTGAGGGGGCGCAGTGGTTCCGGGCGTGACTCCTGAAGCCCGGGGAATGTGTCCAGGGAGTGTTTGGGCTGGAGTGGGTTCTTACCCCTGCCATCCAGCTGTGGACTCCAGCCAAGGTCGTGTTTGAGGCCGACGCAGAGGCCCTTCCAGAAACAGCCGATGGAAATTAGCCTTTGGGTTTCAATCCCCATCCAGACTCTACCTCTGTCAGGCGGGTAACTGGAAGTTTTGTTAGCCCATTCATCAGGGCTGTTGGGGTCTCTTAAAAGGAAGCAGTCTGCCAGGCCTGGAATGTGCCAGAGGCTGCAAAGTTTGCAAAGAAAATATCTTGCCTTTTGACTCAAACTCACCGGCGCCCTCAGGGCAATGCACCCCCCCCCTTTTTTTTACATCTGTAGGTAGTCTCATCCTGTATTTTGACTAACTGGGACCGGGGACTGGGACTCGTATAAAGGGTGAGGAAATGCCACCTTCCTTAATAAACAGTAGAACTAACGGGAAGAAAGGGACTTTCCCAGAGGAGAAGACGAACTGAACTAACCTTGTGGAGATTTTCCTCACCACTGGGTGTGTGCTGGGGAGAGCTGCCTCTGCATCCTGTTTCCCGTTGTCCCTGGGGTGTAGGAAGTCCTCTAACCTGGACAAAGGTAAGGGGGTTGGGGGGATTCAGACCAAGGCTGCAGGAGCTCAGGAAGGCAGGCTTCTGGTCCCTGGTGCGTGATTCTCTGTTGCATTCGGTTCAAGCGTTGAAGGTCAGATGTAGGGAACAGGACTTTACCAAATAGCCACATGATGGTCATCCAGGCTCTTTGAGCCTCAGTTTCTCCAAATCTGAAGTGAGGGCTTGCACTGGGTCATTTCCTGTGAGCCTAACAGACTTCAGATATGGCTTCTTGGTGGGTCCGCTGACGTGTGTGTGTGTGTGTGTGTGTGTGTGTGTGTGTGTGTGTGTGTGTGTGAAAAGGGTGCAAGTGAAGGCAGAGAGAGAGCCTCTCCAGGGTTGTTTCTCTGGAGCAACCCACCTTGTTTCGTGATAGTTTCCTGAGACTGGGACATACTGATTCAGCAAGGCTGGTTGGCCAGCAGGCTTCGGGGATGCTCTGATCTCCACCCACCTCCACTGGGATAATACACACGCACCGCCATGCCCAGCTTTTTATGTGGGCACCGAGGGATTGGACCCAGGTCCTCATGCCCGTGTAGCAGACGATTTAGCAACTGAGCCACCGCCCTGGACCCAGGGTTTTTTTCATGCTTTGGAAGCTTAGGGTGGCATGCCATTTCTTTCTCCTCTGAAACAGAAACCTGAATGTGGTCTCGTCTTGGAGTCTGAGCTCTCGTGTTAGATGGGCTACCAAAGCCAGTTAACCAGCTCCTTGTTGCTGAATCTCTTGTATAGTTCTCCTGCCAAGCCACCATACACCTGCTGGCCAGAGCTCCCTTCCAGCGCGATAGGTTTCTGCCTCCTTCGATGACCCTTTGCCTGCAAATTTCGCTCTGGAGCAGGAACCATCTAGACCACCCAGGCCATTAATTGGCTTCTTCTTTTCCTCCTGTCCCACAGTGCGACCCACCTCTAGAAGTTACGGACCTGTTTGTTGATATCCAAGATGGCAAAATCCTAATGGCTTTGTTAGAAGTCCTCTCTGGGCGAAATCTGGTATGTTGTTATGGCGGGGTGGGGTGGGGTGGGGTGAGGTGGGGTCGGGGAGCACTGCCAAGGTTCCATTCCCATTCGGGTGTCAGATTTCTGTCACTGTGACTAAACACCGGGCTCATGGCTTCAGAGGTGTCTGTGGCCACGTGGTCTTGTAGCTTTGGGGCTGAGAAAAGAGAGCATCATAAGAGTGTGTAACAGGGAAACCTCTCATCTCATGGCAGCAAAGAGAAAGAAAGGGACCAAGACACCACAACTCCAAAGAGCTAACTTCCTCCCACCAGGCCCCATCTCCTAAAGGTTCCATCAGCAGCCAGTAGCCCCACAGCCTGGTGCGTATAGGCCAATAGCACCTGGAGCCTTTAGTGTGTGGGTCTTGAAGGGAGCATCCCACATGTAACCATGACATGGGATATAAATGTATACAGACATTCAGACAGGGTAACTCGGTAAGTATCAGGAAATGCTGAAGGATGACATTCCGTTTCACCTGAGGCGGGGAATGGGAGGGATGGCTCAGCAGCTCAGAGCACTTCCTATTCTCCCAGAGGATCTGAACTCCGTACCCAGCACCCAGTGGCTCACGCTGGCCCTGTAACTGCCCCTCTGGAGGGTTCCTGCATACATGTGACAGACACATATACATAAAGAAACGGAAAATAAATAATGACCTAAGGGCTAAGAGATGGCTCCGCGGTTAAGAGCACTGGCTGTTCTTGCAGAGGACCCAGGTTCAGGTCTCAGCTCCCCGTGTTGGCTAGCAAACATTCAGAACGCCAGTTCCAAGGGGAATGCCCTCTCTTCTGGCGCCCTCTTTTGGCCTCTCTGAGTACTGCATGCACATGGTACACATAACACGCCTGAACTCATGCCCATAAAATAAAAATATGAGAACTCTTAAAGAAAATGAATGATATGAACGGTGGTAGCTGAGTAAAATGTTTTTCTTCTATTATTATTTCATTATTGTGCATTGGCATGCATACGTGTGGGGGTGTAGTACGTATGTGATAGGGTATCCGTAGAGAGGTCAGAGGACATCCTGAGGAAGTTAATTCTCTCCTTCCATCGTGGCTTCCTGGGATCAAACTCAGGTCATCAGGCTTGCGTGATAAGCACATATTAGCTACTGAGCCGTCTTGCTGGCCTACATCTGTTTCAGTTGTTTGCTTTTTTTTTTTTTTTTTTTTTTTTTTAAAGCAAACGTATTTTAGTAGGTAAATTAGTAAATGAACGGCCAGTGATTTCAGAGAGCCTGTGACGGCTAAGACTTGAACCTGGGCCATCCGAGTTAGCTGGCTAAGCATTGTGCTAACCAGAGTGACAACTGAGAACTAGGGAAAGCCTTCCTGTGGCTGCTGGATGAGAGTCGATGACCTCTCAATGCTGGGTGCCGTTGGTATAGCCACCACAAATGTCCCCAGGCGGTCTCATGCACTCACCACAGGTGGCAAATCGATCTGGCAAGTCATAGGCGCTGGAGAAAAAGGGCTCAGTGGCTGTGGCTCTGGCAGAGTCTGATTCACAGCATCTACATCAAGTGGCTCCCGACCGCCTGTAACTCCAGCCCCAGAGGGTCCAAAGTGCTCCTCCGGCCTCCACTTCTGCTGGCATCTGTATGCACACACAAATAAAAATAAAATATTTCCTTTAAATGCCAGATATTTACATTCAGAAACTGGCTCTATGGTTGAGTGTTTGAATTGGCCTTGGTTGGTCCCTTAATGCCTATGGTCCCGTGACAGATGGCAGTCTACCCTGGATCTGGCTTTAAAAACTCCACTTCTCACTTGGCCTGATGGCACAAGCCTTAATCCCAGCACTAAAGAGGCAGAGGCAGATAGATTTCTGAGTTCGAGGCCAGACTGGTCTACAGAGCAAGTTCCAGGGCTACACAGAGAAACCCTGTCTTGAAAAGCAAAACAAACAAACAAATAAAACTCATGGTCGCTGTAGCTGAGGCCTGCCCCACCCATTCACCCTTCCCACCTGGGCTTTCCCTCCCACAAAGTAGAAGATGGATGGTCATGAGGTCACTCAAGGGAGAAAGCTGTGCGAAGCTGAACGGAGCCATGCCCAGCAGGCCTCAGAGAGCAAGCCGCCGCGCGGTTCCCCCAAGGCTTTGTAAGAACAAAGCGTACCCCAGTCCCTTGTTCTGTGTTCTCTGTAGACAGGCTCCCACTTTAAATCCAGGGCATGTGGCAACAGCGTCCATAGCCTTCACCTTTGACCCTGCAGCTCAGCAAAGAACGGCCCTCCTCCACTGCGCATTAGCAGAGCCCAACAGGTCTTTCCCGGTGGAATTGGCCTGTGTGGGAGGAGACGAGCTCACTGTGGTACTCGGTGCAGAACTCACAGGGTTGGGAATTAAAGTGCAGACTGCAGCTGGCTTTTGTGTGTTCTCCCCCAAGCCCCATCTGAAAACCCAGTCATATCCGCTGTTACTGGGGAGACCGAGCTGAGTGGGGATTCGGACAGCAAGCTGGATTTCCTAAGCAAATAGTCACTTATGCCATGAGAGCATGCGGGTTTGGGGGATGGCGCAAGGGCAGAGGTTAACAAGCCAGGTTGGAGAGAAAAGTAGACACATTTGTCCGGTATCAAGATTCCCCATTTACCAGCTCCAGCGAGCCAAGTCTCAGGATCCTGGGGTCATAGTGACATGTGGATGCTCCATATAGGTCTTTTCTTTTTCATTCATTCATTCACTCACTCACTCATTCACTTACTTATTCACTTTCAACCCTAGTTGCAGACTGCCCCCCCTCCCAGTACCATCCTCACAAAGGCCTCCCCACTCCATTGCCTCCTCTCTGTCTCCTCAGAGAAGGGGAAGGCCTTCCCCTAAACCCCCGTGAGTACCAGCCTGACCTGGAACATCAAGTCTGCAGTGGGACTCTTGGAGGCCGGACCAGCATATCCAGCTAGGGGAAGGGGGTCCAATGGCAGGCAACAGAGTCAGAGACAGCTCCTGCTCCAGTTGCTGGGGGACCCACATGAAGACCAAGCTGTACATAGACTACAAATGTGTAGGAGGCTTAGGTCCAGCCCCTGCATGCTCTTTGGTTGGTGACTTTTTTCAACAGGGTCCCTAAGCTTCAAAAGCGATTGATAAAGATAGAGGAAAGGCGCCCCCTGTGGTCCTGGGGCGCTACTGCATCGGTACTGGCTTAGCTGTGCGTTTTGTCTTTCAGCTGCATGAATACAAATCCTCATCACATCGTATTTTTCGGTTGAACAACATAGCAAAAGCACTCAAGTTTCTGGAAGATAGCAATGTAAGTGTTTGAAGCCTGCCTGGGCAATACGAGCTTCCCACCGAAGGAAAGAGCGGGACTTGAAGTTTGGTGCTCAGCTCTCGGGGGAAGTGTGGAAAGGCCTGATGGGGGAAGAGCCAAGTTCTCCCAAGCTTAGGGTGAAGTTTTAAGATGTGGCCCTCATGCCCTGCAAACCCTATTTGCACCTGCGGGTAGGCAGTCTGGGAGAAGGCCAGCAGCTGGTTGGTTCCCAGAGGTTTGCGACTGATCGCTACAATCTCTCTCTCTCTCTCTCTCTCTCTCTCTCTCTCTCTCTGTCTCTCTCTGTCTCTCTCTGTCTCTCTCGGAACTTAAGGACAGAGGCAAGGAGAGCAGCCTGGCTCTGTCATAAAGAGTTCTGGATCTGCATTTGGAACTTTCTTATCCTTTTACAGGAGGGAAGGGGAGGCCCACAGGTGGTATCCCTAAAGACCACCTCCCCCCCCACCCACACCTCTTTCACTAGGTTTGTTTCAGGACAATCTGGGTGAGAATTCAGCTTGTCTGGCCTATCTGCAGACTAAACCATTACCCTAGAGTGTGGGCCCTTTGAGGTGGTGTGTGTAAGACAAGCAGATGTGTGTGCTATCTCAGCAGAAAGAGTACTGGGTGAGGATGTCCAGTAGCTCTTGAAGGGACCTGGAGAGTCAAGGGAGGAGCCTGGGAAAACCGGGGTCCTGGAACCTCTCAAAACCCGCTGAAGGGCAGGAGCAGGCATGACTGCACTTTACCGCCCTGATGCTTCTGGCTGCTCTCGCCCAGCCTGGGGAAGGCACTCACCACTGCGGTGTCATCCCAAGCTGAACTGATGTGGATGTCAACCCTGAGGCTGAGCCATAGCCCAGATGCAAGAGCTTGGGAAACACATTTATCACCACAGAGGACGTGGAATGTGTCTCCCAATTGCCACACAGTAGAGGAAGACCTGGAAGCAAGAGGTTTGGGTGACGGTGACCGCTAAACACCCCAGTGCATATTGGAGACCAGAATCCAAAGGTGCAAACAGACCAAGAATTTACCAGCTGATAGATGGGCCAGCACTCTTGGGGAATATTACTTGATTGTGGAAAGTGAGCTGGTGCTGGTGTATGTTAGGGCGTGGGGCCTCAAGCACACTGAATAGCAGAAGCGGGCGGACATAACGGGTGCCTCCTACGTGTTCCACCTGTGTAGAATTTCTGTGATGGAGAAATGGCTTTAGAGAAAGACCTAAGGGGAGCCAGGGGAATGCCAAGTGACAGCTAGTAGGTCCACAGCTGCTCTTAGTAGGTCCGCAGCTGCTCTTAGAAAATGGTGAATGTTTTTTTAAATATTATTTATTTATTTTTATTTATATGAGTACACTGTAGCTGTCTTCAGACACACCAGAAGAGGGCATCGGATCTCCATCACAGATGATTGTGAGCCACCATGTGGTTGCTGGGAATTGAACTCAGGACCTCTGGAAGAGCACCTCTCCAGCTCAGCGGTTAAGAGCATTGGCTGCTCTTCCAGAGGTCCTGAGTTCAATTCCCAGCAACCACATGGTGGCTCACCGCCATCTGTCATGAGATCCTATGCCCTCTTAGGATGTGTCTGTCTGAAGACAGCTAGAGTGTATATATAAAATAAGTGAATATGTTCTACAATCTGCTCCAGTGGTCTTTGCACCTCTGCAAATACACCAAACCCACTGAAACAAACGCTCTTAGTGGGAGGCTTACGCAGCCCGTCAACCTCAGCTCGGTGACACTTTAAATACAGCGCCAATTAAAGTACAAGCACTTCCCAGATTCACTCTGTGGGCTCAGGAACGCTGTCAGCCTCGACTTGAGCCAGGACCAAGCTTGCCTTAGTGTGACTAGGCCCTGGTTTCCAATCCCGCCCTTCCCACTCACTTCTAGGGACTGTGGGGAAATCATATACCTCTCTAAATAGAGGGATCAGAAACAGAACCTTCCTCAGAGCGCTATTGAGGAGGCATGGGCCCGCCCCTGCCAAGGGCTGTGTGTGTGGCCCAGTTCCTGCCACTTCACTGGCTTGACTCACTGAACTCCCTTGTGGCACCACCCACCTGTGTACCATCATTAGCATGACTCTCAGGAAGCTGTGTCTCCTCTGCAGTCCAAAGGCGCCTTACTGGGACAGGAGGCGTGGCTTCTAGCAGCTGCGCCTGTGCTGACCTTGAGATCATCCAATGCCCATGTGGGCGACTCTGGTCACAGTTACCCAGGCAGGTCATGGGCTTGTGTCTGAATGTCGTAGTGGATTTGGGCTGTGCCTAGCACTGGGGAGAATCAGTTATGTAAGATGCCCCTGAGTTTTAAAGATAGTTGGAGTCCAGAGGAAAGAGCAAGGCTCTTGCAGGCTACATGCTTGGTGCTCCGGGGCATGAAGAGGAGCCTCAGTCTCACATATGAGAACATGTGGAGTCTGCATGCGAGGTGCTCCTGCCATGGGCTAATCTGAACATACAGCACTGTGGGAAAACTGTGGTCAAAGCTGAGGCCTGGCCTTCCGACCTCCACGTGTGCGCCTTCCCCAGGCCGTCTGCTCTAGCACCTGCGCAGTACCACAGACCACTGAGCCCACCTTCCCTTCCGTCAGTTATTCTTCATAAAAACATTTAGAAATACCCCAGCGCGGGCGTGTGGTAGCTCAGTGCCTCATTTGGCTCCATTTCCCAGGCAGGTAGGACAATTGTAAAGTGGTCCAGGGGGATGCTGATTCGGGGGTGGGGGAGAGGAGACAAGATAAGCTCCCGGAGGCAAGCTGTGTCCCTTTCCGGGACTCCACACTGTGACTTAGGGAGCCTTCTATGTCCCTCTGTGTGTGCCACTACCTGGTTTCCTAGAAGGACAGGCCTCAGTGGCTCTGCCGGTTCCTCGGTGGCAATGCCCAGAGCTGGGAAGTGGGTACAGACAGCAACCAAACTGTTGTTCTGGGGTCCCGGGGCCAGCCAGGGTGCACTCTTCTCTCTCCGGGTAACCCATTCCTGTGGGTTAGGGATAGCCTGCCCTATGGGACCAGCTCTGGGACCTCAGTAAGTCACTCGGGCTGAGCCTTGGCTTTGCCACCTTTGAAATGGGGACATGGAGAGCACTGGAGAGCCTAACTTGGGAAGCCACCTGCAGCAGTCGGTGCTCTCTGTAGGGACGCCATTGTCATGAAGGTGTCCGAGTCACTCTTCTAAACCTGTCAAGCTCAGAGAGAAGAAAAGATGGTCCCACAGCCCAGGGGGCTCATTTGTATTCAGTGTTGCAGAACAAGCTGAATTAGGGGAGAGAGGGGGGATCACAGTCCCTAAAGATCTGAAGCACGGTGGTTTTATCATCTGTCCATCACCAAGGACAGTGGAAGGCTCCATCCTCCAGGGAGGACTGTACTCTAAAGATGAGGATGACAGAGTCCCTTAAGGACTTGTCATTCTCTGGGCTAGAATGTTCTATAAACTGCAAACCAGAGGATGCTTCCAGGAAGGGCCCAGAGGGTAGGAAAACAGGAGGGTTTCGACAAATGATCGGTTATGTGCGGCGAGCGCTGTCGGGGGAGCCTGGACGGGAGATTGGCTCTGAGTTTGATGGGCTGTAGCCCTCTCGGTATTGACAGCTTCCTTCCTGGTCTCCGGTCTGCCGGCGATGAGCCCGTGTTGTCTCAATTACCTCCTTGGCAGCGGCTGTGAATGGCCCGTCAACCAGGGAGCCGGGCAGTCAGTCTCAATTAGGCTACCCCAGGCCTAACAGATGTTGTCAGAGCCCCCCAATAAACCGATAAGATCAGAGATGTGAGCCAAAGCAGTTTAAAGGCTCCTGACAGAAGGGGAGAGTGGAGGGAGAAACTGCTGTGTGATGGACAGCCTCTCTAGTCCCCCCCCCGCCCCCGCCCCCCCGCCCCCCCCCCCCCCGTGTCCCGGGATAAAGTTTGCGGTGCAGGTTTTAAAGGTTGCTCTGGAGAGCTCACTCCATCCGCATTACCCCTGAAGACAGTTATGCACGTGTATGAAGTGTTGCTCAAGGAGGAGGGGAAATGGAACAGAGACCAACTGACAGCCTGCACGGCCCTGCTCACCCTCTGCACTCCTCAGAGAGGTTGTCAGGAGGCCGTCCGCTGGGCCGAGAACGCAAAGATGTCTGTAAGCGCTGACCCTCCGTCCTGAGCCCGCACAGGACGCTCTGTGTGCGTTAAAGTGCAGAATGGGCTCCTCGGGGTGGGCCAAGCACTTGCCGCTTGTGAGGACCTGAGTTTTGATACTAAAAGCCTGCATAGAAAATACAGGTGCTGGGCTGGAGAGCTGGCTCCGTCATTAAGAGCACTGACTGCTCTTCCAGAGGACCTGAGTTCAATTCCCAGCAAGCACATGGTGGCTCACAGCCATCTGTAATGGGATCCAATGCACTCGTCTAGTGTGGGTCTGAAGACAGCTGCAGTGTACTCATATAAATAAAAAAATACATAAATCTTAAAAAAAAAAAAAAGGTGCTGTAATCCCAGTACCCCTCTCCAGATAAGGTGGGAACAAAGACAGGAGGATGCCCAGAGCCTGTTGGACAGTCCGTGTAGGCAAATCAGTGAGTTCCAGTTCGAGTGAGAAACCCTGCCTCAAAACAACAAAACAAAAATCAGTTGTAGAAGTTGGACCTGCTCGAGCACACCTCTAGACCCAGTACTTGGGAGGCAGAGGCAGACAGAGCTCTAGGTTCAATAACAGCCTGGTTTACATAGCAAGTTCTAGGTCAGCCAAGACAACATAGTGAGACCCTGTCACAAAGATAGGTAAAATAAATAAATAAAAAAATAATTAATTCATTAAAAATAAGGTGCAGGGGCTGGAGAGAGAGACGGCTCAGCGGTTAAGAGCACTGACTGCTCATCCAAAGGTCCTGAGTTCAAATCCCAGCAACCACATGGTGGCTCACAACCATCCATAATGAGATCTGACGCCCTCTTCTGGTGTGTCTGAAGACAGCTACAGTGTACTTACATAGAATAATAGATAAATCTTTGGGCCAGAGTGAGCGGGGCTGGAGCAAGCAGAGGTCCTGAGTTCAATTCCCAGCAACCACATGATGGCTTACAACCATCTGTACAGATACAGTGTACTCATATACATAAAATAAATAAATCTTTAAAAAAAAAATAAGGTGGCGCCTGATGGAGGGAGACACCTGACACCCACCTCTGGCTTCCACATGCACAGACGTGACAGACGTGAGACGCAGACTGTGTGTGTCGGGGAAACACAGCTCCCTGACTAGGTCCTGAGATGCCGCAGGCCCAGGGGCTCTAAGTAGTGTTAGGGTTCATCGGAACATCTTTGCATGGCCAGACACCGGTGAAATAGTCTCGTCTGAGCGGTTTCTGTTTAACACGTTGCCTAGCCTAACACATTGCCTAGCCGCTGTGCGGGACAGTTGGTGTAGACGCGGCGTCCCTGGCTGTGATGGGTTCACTGTTCGTTTTTTCTGATGGCTAAAGGCTGTGCTCTGAGGCAGTCAGGGGCACGCTAAGTCGGGAGGTTTGATGCCGTTCGTGTGACTTGCAGACAGCCGCCCCACGGCTCTTGCCCTCCCTTTATGGAATGGAATGGTAGAAACTGCAGACTTGTAGCTCGGAGCACATTGGCATTGTGCACCTGTATTCTTTTATGCAGGGTTAGCTACCAAGAGCTTTCTGGATGCTCTCCTGACACAAAGTGGTAAGAGAGGTGCTTACACGGTAGACCTGTGGTTGGGGTAAACTGAGTCAATGCTCATAAGTACTTGTAAGACTTTAGGGTGGCGGCCGCATATGGTAAAGCACCACGTATGTTTTGGTCAAGTACAGTTTTCCACACTAGGTGTCCCCAAGAGGTGGCCTTTGGCAACCACAGATAGCGAAGGCAGTCAGCAGCAGCAGCATTCAGAGGGCGGGGAAGGTGGGAGTCAGGCTTCTCGGAGGCGAGTTTTGCGCTCATCAACCGCTTCTTTCCAGGTCAAGCTGGTTAGCATCGATGCAGCAGAAATAGCGGACGGCAACCCCTCGCTGGTTCTCGGGCTGATATGGAACATCATTCTCTTCTTCCAAGTAAGCCTGCCGCTCTCTGGGACACTTGAACATCATCTCGAGCATCCGAACCACAGGGACGGCATGCCCACATCAAGGGACACCTTGAGACTCAATTTCCATGATTCATACTCCTCTTTTCTTTCTTTCTTTCTTTCTTTCTTTCTTTCTTTCTTTCTTTCTCTCTTTCTTTCTTTCTTTTTTCTTTCTTTCTTCTTTTCTTTCTTCCTTCCTTCCTTCCTTCCTTCCTTCCTTCCTTCCTTCCTTTCTTTCTTCCTTTCTTTCTTTCTTTCTTTCTTTCTTTCTTTCTTTCTGGTTTTGGTTTTGGTTTTTGAGACAGGGTTTCTCTGTGTAGCCCTGGCTGTCCTGGAACTCACTCTGTAGACCAGACTGGCCTTGAACTCAGAAATCCACCTGCCTCTGCCTCCCAAGTGCTGGGATTAAAGGCGTGCGTTACCACCCCCCAGCCGTACTCCTGTTTTCTGATGAGAACCAGGAAGTGAAGACTGAGGCTCATTGTTCAGTTACAAAGGCGATCCGCTGTTGGAAGGTTTGTAGGGGCTTTGGCGCTGGTGTTGTCCAGAGGCACCAGGCGCTGTTTGGAGCTGTGGATCCCTTTCTGCATCAGCCGTGAACTCGAGCCTCAGTTCCCACCTCCATAAATGCAGGAATGGTCACAAGATAGGCTGTGTGTGAGGGCTTCGCCCACTGTGCCAAGTTTATGTGGGACTCAGTCGCTCTGTAACCTGGCTTCCTGAGGGATTCTGGGAACATCAGGAAAGGCCCTAAGGAATGCCTTAAATAGACCTCAGAGCTTCCTTCAGGTTTTCCGCAGACGTCCTTTCAGTATCGCAGAGGTTAGAGAGACAGGGCTCTCTCTTCTTGTGGGGAATCACAAAGACTCATGGATTCTGTATTACTACAGGGTGAATGTCACAATTGGGGTTTGAGCAGCTTCTTTGTAAGAGCTCTAAGCGGGGACAACTTTACCACAAATGGGTGAACAGAGTGAGGAAAACCATAACCAAGGGATCGACCTATGCAGGGTTTTGAAGGGTGGATAGGAATGTGTGTCTCAGATTTATTATGCATATGAATTACATAGGCATGGTACGAAGATGCCACCTGAATCTGTAGGTGGCTCTGGGACGGGCCTGGGCTTCTGCATTTCTCACATGTACCCCATGGTAGTAGTTCAATGCTGGAAGAAAGGGACAGTCAGCCAGCAGGCCCAGAATGAGCCTGGGAAGCTGGACAGGAGCAGGATGCATTCTGGGAGTGCCAGGCTATAGTGGATCAGAACGGATAGCCTGGTCAGGAAGAATATGTGTGCCTAGGCTGATGAGAGAGAGCTACAGGAATCTCAGAAAAAGCTTCTCGTTGTATACTGAGAACCAAGTCTATATAATCCAGACTCTCCAACCAGGGTCTTGCAGCAGGTCAGAGGGACCCCTGGCCAGGAGTCCCTGTGGGTCACTGGGTCTGATATGCCCCTTTCTCTCTAGATAAAGGAGCTCACGGGCAACCTCAGCAGGAGTTCTCCATCTTCCAGCTTGTCACCTGGCTCCGGGGGCACCGACTCCGACTCTTCCTACCCACCCACCCCCACCACAGAGAGGAGTGTGGCAGTGTCAGTGAAAGACCAGAGGAAGGCCATCAAGACCCTGCTGTCATGGGTGCAGAGGAAAACCAGGAAGTAAGCTATAGGCTCCCCCTCCCCCAACCCACGCCCGGCTTCAGGCGCGCTGGTGTCCACCATGGGCGTGCCACACCCTACGAGGCTGTCTGTAGGTCCAGGGAGTAGTACACATGGACCCGGTTGGCCAAGAGAGATCCAATTCCAGATGCTAAGGTGCCAGTTGTCCATGGGCCCTGTGCTTCACACAAACCATCAGAACAGGAACGTGATGTGCTTCTCCAATTTGTGTATGGTGTGTGCCTGTGAGTGTGTGACCAGTGTCTGTGTTTGTACCTTGTAGAGGTGAAAGCAAGCATCACGTGTCTTCCATTATCACTCTCTATCTTATTCTCACAAGACAAAGTCTCTCACTGAATCAAAAGCTTGTCATCTCAGCTGGGCTGGCCAGCAAGCTTCCGGCAGCCTCCAGTTTCTGCTCCCCAGTGATAGGCTAACACCCACATGCAGCCGTGCTTGGCTTTTGGGGGTTCAAATTCGGGTCCTCGGATTTGTGAAGCAGGCACTCTTACCATTTCCTAAGCCCAGTTACAGCAGTCTCCTGCCAGGCTATTTACTGTCCTAGTCAGAGGTGTCAGGCTAGTTTAAAGAAAGCCACACCCTACTTGGGGACACCCCAGCTCCTCTGTGTACAGCCTAGGGGGTAGTTGCTGGTGTCTAAACATCCTATTAAATGGTGACACCATTGACTGCCTTCCAAGACAGTTGTGACAACCGTGGAGAGCAGCTTGCATCTCACCTAAAAGCCACTTGATACATTTCTTCACACCTCTCCCTGGGAAGGAAGATGGAGCAGAGGCTAGACCTTTGGCGGAGGTGGGGGGTGGGAGATAGGAGGTTGATGGGAGGAAGTTGAATGTGAATGATTAGAATAGATTACTGTGAGAAAAAAAAAAGAAAACAGGAGAGGTTTTAAGAATAAATCAAGAGAGTTCACTGTCAGGAGCCCCAGTGCGTGAGGCAGAGGGATGGCGGCTGGGGAGATGGGAGCATCCTCTGCTCCCCTTACGGCATGCCCATGTGACTCTGCACTTGGACAAGTGCATGTGACAGCTGCTGGTGACTTTGGCTTGGTTTACAGCCTCACTAAGCACTGTCTTGATGACCGTCAGGTCCCCAGTGTTGAGAATGCACTCTGAGTAGGTCACAGGGGCCCAGGCTTGCAGGAGCTCTGCCTTGAGGGTCTGTAACCTGTGGAAGCCTGAAGTTATTTCTACGTTAAAAGGTGTTAGGTTCTATTAATTCCATGAGCATGATAAGAAATGAAAGGACTTTATAGAGAGCCCACACCTCCCGGCATGCATCTCGTTAGGGCCAGGGAGATGCCTCAGTGGCTAAAATACATGCTGGGTATAGTGGTCTACCTGAGGCTAAGGTAAAGAGATTTATATTAATTACAATGACAAAGGAAGTCTCAAAAAAGCCCAACCAGAGACTTTGTTCTCTGGTTAAGTCTCAGGAAGGCACTTTGAACAAGTGTAGCAAGCTTTGAAAGGAAAAATATAAAATATATGATTCAAGTATTAAAGGGACATCAGGAAGAGAAATGTAGCTGAATCCTGTGTTCAAGGATATTAGATTGAATTAAGGACCTTGGGGCAAGATCCCACCCAGCTAAATTTAGGTCCAGGCAAGGTAGTCTAAGCCTTTAATCCTAGGACACAAAGGTAAGCAACTCTGAGTTATAGGCCAGCCTGGGACAGAGCAAGTTCTAAGTCAAAAACAAAACAAAACAACCTTAAATCCAGGCATAGTGGGCCATACCTTTAGGCCCAGCATTTAGGAGACAGGCATGCAGACCTCTGCATTCAAAGTCAGTCTACAGAGCAAGTTCCAGGGCAGCCAAGCTTAGGCAACGAAGGAACTGGAAAATAGAAAGCTGGTGATAATATAATAGAACAAGGGGGCCATGCTCCAGCCCCAGCAAGCAGCAGAACTCAGCAGCTTTGGCCATATGGCTCTGGCTTTAGAGTCAAGAGGAGAAGGAGACTACTGGGACAATTGATGTTGGTTAGCTGGAGCTAAGAAATTAGCGGTGATTAAGACCAACATCACTGAGGTGAAATCTTCTGGGATGTGTTTTCTGAGAGCACAAAGAAACTGTGTTCCAGAGATAGTCAAAGTTTTACCTCATGCTGCAACTGTACTTGGTACTGTGTAAGAGTCACCCAGGTAGTACTGGTTTTGAAGGCATAAATGGATCATGAAGAGCATCTGAGGCTTTGCACAATGAGAGGCCAGGGAAGGGCATTGGTGAAGGTGCAGGCTCAGTTGCAGTTGAAGGCCCAGGACTGAAGGGTCATGCAAAGGATTTGAGGCTTGGCACCATGAAGAGAGCCTATGAGAGGCTATTGGTGAAGCCTAGTTGCAGTGGAGAACTCCAGTGTATTAGAGATGCCAGTGCCATGGGATGATCACCAAGAACAGCAGCAGCAGTGGAGTAGATCAACCTGAGCCTAGAGTGCTACAGAGGGCAGAGCTGCAGAAGTGATGCCAGCTCTTTGGAGGAACCCAGATGTGTGGATCCCAGACATTGGAACAAGAAGCCGTAACATTGATGTTGATTTGGAGACCCCCAGATGTTTGAGATGCCAGAGCCAGGGGCTATCTGCTGAGGAAAGCTGCTAACAGGGAGTGGAACAAGCCCAGGAAAAGAAGTCTGTTGCAGTCAACAAAGATGAAAAGGGAGTGGAGATCTGAAGACTGCTTTGACATCAGCCATGGAGATGCAGAGTTTGCAGTTTGCCCAGCTGGTTTCCCGTCTTGCATTGGGGATTGCAGTTAAGTGATTAGATGGATCTCAGAAGAGGCTTTGAACTTTGGATTTTTATCATTGTTGAGAGTATTGAGACTGTGGGGACTTTTGAAGTTGAGTCCAACTTAGTCAAATATATTTTTCATTATGCACGGCCCCCATAGACTCATGTGTTTGAACAAGCCTATGGGGCCAGGGAGTGGAATGTAGTGATTTGAATATGTTTGGCCCAGGGAGTGGCACTATTTGGAGGTGTGGCCCTGTTGGAGTAGGTGTGTCACACCTTGGGCATGGGCTTAAAGACCCTCATCCTAGCTGCCTGGAAGCCAGTCTTCTCCTAGCAGTCTTCAGATGAAGATGTAGAACTCTCAGCTCCTCCTGCACCATGCCTTCCTGGATGCTGCCATGCTCCCACCTTGATGGTAATAGACTGAACTTCTGAATGTGTAAGCCAGCCCAATTAAATGTTGTCCTTATAAGACTCGCCTTGGTCATGGTGTCTGTTACACAGCAGTTAAACCCTAACTATGACACTGGGTAAGCATGGAGACCAAAGTTTTTATTTCCAGCACCCATGGGCTTGGTGGCCCATCTGTATGACCAGAGCTCAGAAGGCTATGTAGTGGGATTCCCAGGGCAAGCTAGCTAGCCAGAGCAGCATGCCGGTGTGCTCTGGGTTCAAGCAGGAGACCGTGGGTTACTGAACACAATGAGAGCAATTAAAGGAGTTTCTTGATATGGGTCTCCAGCTCCTATATATGTGTGCATCCACACCCAACGTGCAAACACACGTGTACATGCCTACACCATGCACATACACATGAGAAAAAGAAGTTGTGGTTTTATGTGTGTTGATGATGCTGGTAGCTGACACAGGATGTTCTCTGTCCCGTGTGTCCCCTTTCCATTGTCGCTGATGGTGTGTGCACTGTAAAAATCTTTTCTTTATGTGTTTAGGGACTTGGGAAGCGAGGATCTGGCTTGCATGTTTTGGATAACACATACCTCCTGCTCCATTTGGAAAATTCTCCAGGCAGCCCTCATAGTGGTCAGGGCCAGGGCATCTCTGAACAGCGGGAGAGGGGGAGCAGCACCCAGCCCCATCTGTCCAGGGAGCCTGCTGCAGGCAGGCCTCCTCTTTGGGTTCCTTTACTAAGCTGGGTTGTTACTGTCCCTGCCTCTTCTCCTCAGGTATGGTGTGGCGGTCCAAGACTTTGCGGGCAGCTGGAGGAGTGGCCTGGCTTTCCTGGCTGTCATCAAAGCTATTGACCCCAGCCTCGTAGACATGAAGCAGGCTCTGGAAGATTCCACCCGGGAAAATCTGGAGAAGGCCTTCAGCATTGCACATGATTCCCTGCATATCCCCAGGCTCCTGGAGCCAGAAGGTATGGTGGGTCCCTCTCTCCTCTCAGCTGTTCTTACTAATATTCCATCTGCTCTTCCAGGTAGGAGACTAAGGAAATGAAAATAAAAGTCTAGTGAAAAAAATTCTATTTCCTATGCTATAGTCTTCTTTGTGCATCTAATTTCTACATAATCGACATCATTTGGTATATGTATAATTTTTGTCTCTTTTTCACTTGTAGATAATATCAGTGTTCGGCTAGTATATTTCTATAATCTTCTGGCTATATTTATTTCTATTGGATACATAACAGTCCACCTGCAGCCATACTCAATTTGCCTAGTCATTGAAGTTACGTCAGGAATGATCACTTCAGGGGTTGGAGATGTAGCTCCCTCCGTGGCAAGTGTGAGATGCTGGGTTAGATTCTCAGCTCTGTAGATGGAAGGAGGGAGGGGCAAAGGGGGAGGAAGAAGGAGGGAGAGCAAAAAGAGGGAGGAAGAGAAGAACAGGAGGGAAGGATAGTTTTGCATACAACATGACCATAGACATCTTACCCAGCATGCCTTTGCACACAGCATGACCATAAACATTACCCAGCATGGCTTTGCACACAGCATGACCATAGACATCTTACTTACCCAGCATGCCTTTGCACACAGCATGACCATAGACATCTTACTTACCCAGCATGCCTTTGTACACAGCATGACCATAGACATCTTACTTACCCAGCATGCCTTTGCACACAGCATGACCATAGACATCTTACCCAGCATGCTTTTGCACACAGCATGACCATAGACATCTTAACTTATCCAGCATGCCTTTGACCATCCCTCAAAGACCAGCTCCCACTTTCAGAATGACAGAGTTAGAGGAGTACATTAATGTAGTATTAATTATCTATTAATAAATCCTGGCGGCGGGTTCCCTACCCGCCTCAATGTTTTATATTCCCAAATGAAAGATACACACACAGCCTTTATATTTTAATATGCCTTAAGTAGCTCAATAGCTGGGCCGCTGCCTAACCTCCACACAGTTAATCCTGAGCTATTACTTACTAATTCTATGTTCTGTCTTGCCTGCTCTGGACCCAGTCGGGCAGCCCAACAGGACCGTGCTCTCCCGGGTCCTTCACAAGGCGGCCATGCTTCTCTGTCCTGCACTGTTCTCAGGCATGGCATCTCTCCTCTCCTCCACATTCTCCCCGCATGTTGGATCTCCTTCTGGTTCCAAGCCAAGTCCCACCTCTGTCTGCCCTGCCCTGCCCAGCCATTGGTTGTTGGCATCTTTATCACCAATCAGAGCCAACTGGGGGCGGGGACAGGTTCCCAGAAGCCACGCACAAGCAGCTACACTTTGAGCCGTGTAACTGTTCTGCCGCATTGCTTTCCACACTGGGGTGTCTAATTTGGGATTCCCCCCACCCCCCAATTTCATGGTGACCAGATGCGCTCATGGAAGCAGCAGTGAGCTGACTGGTTACGGTGAAGCGACTCAAGGAAGGAGGGACCAAATCCTGAGCACGAGGGTCACAGACTTCCCATCCCAGCTCCATCTCGTCAGGCGGCCAGCTTCAGCCAACCTGTCACCTGGGCGTCACTCTCTAGCTACCCAGTGGCATAGTTTCTAGCAAGTCACCAAATCTTAGAGGCGGCAAGGGCTCCCCCTCAGAGTCTAAATTTCTTCCTGGGGAAAAGAAGAGGGGAAACCTCTGTTGACGTGTGTATCCCTTCCTCATCAACGCTCCGTGCTGAGGAGAAAGCGTGTGTCTTTGCTAATGCCTTTGTCTCTCTCTCTACAGACATCATGGTTGACATGCCGGATGAGCAGTCCATTGTGACTTACGTGGCCCAGTTTCTAGAGCGCTTTCCAGAGTTGGAGCCTGTACGTTTGTTCCCCTTCCCCCAGTTCCTAAACTGGACATTCTTCCTGGGTACTCAAGGGACAGACACAACAGCCAGGGTTCCGGCTGGGATTGTGTTAGTCTATAGGGGTGATGGCAACAGAGTGACCTCAAGTTGCTTGGTTGTCCTATTTCAATTTCTAAACCATCTATGACATAGAACATCAAGGTTGCAAGTAGAACAGGGAGCCAGCCACAGCTCACAAGAACCTCTTCCCAGACCAACTTAAGACGACAATGTTCACCTGTCACCGGGCGTCACTCTTTAGATACCCAGTGGTATAGTCTAGCAAGTCACCAAATCTTACAGGAGGCTCAGAATTATAAAAGCTCCCAACCATTTGTGACTAGCATGCTTGTGGGGTATGAGTGTGTGTGTGTGTGTGTGTATCTATGTCCATTTGTGTGTGTGTGTCCATGTGTATGTGTATGTCTCTGTGTGTGTCCATGTCCATCTGTGTGTCTGTTTGTGTGTGTATCTATGTCCATTTGTGTGTCCATGTGTATCTCTGTGTGTCTCTGTGTGTTTCTCTGTGTGTGTCCATGTCCATTTGTGTGTGTGTCCATGTCTGTCTGTGTGTCTGTGTGTGTATGTGTGTATCTGTCCATTTATGTGTGTGACCATGTGTGTATATGTGTTTCTGTGTGTGTGTCCATGTTAGTCTATGTGTCTGTCTGTTTGTGTGTGTATCTATGTCCATTTGTGTGTGTCCATGTCCATTTGTGTGTGTTTCCATGTCTGTGTGTATGTGTGTCTGTCCGTGTGTGTATGTGTGTGTGTGTGTGTGTGTGTGTGTGTGTGTGTGTGTGTATTCTGTTGTTTGGGTTTAGGGGGTTTTGGTTTTTTGTTTGTGTTTTGTATTTTTGAGACAGGATCCCATGCTACAGCCCCAGCTGGCCTTGAACATTCAGCAGTCCCCTGCCTCAGCCTCCTCGCTCTGGTAATACAATATGTGCCACTACACTCTGATCACACTTTTACCTTTTAGAATCCCAGATTGCACTTGAAGATAGGTTTTAGGCATGGATAGAAGTTGTCATAGTTTCACTGAAAATACACACACACACACACACCCCTAAGATGGGAGTTGCTTATTCTGATCAGTTCAGGGACCTAGAGGCACGTCGGTGCTAGTTCATTGCTGCATCCCATCCTGACACAGAATGGCTTCGCGTGCTGAGGATGAAGTCAGTCCTCTCTGTCAGCCCCGCCCCCTGCATCCCTATTGGCCTGCTCTCTGCCTCTCAACCCTGCCTTGGCTCTGCCCTGCCCTGGCTCTGCCCTGCCCTGGCTCTTGCACTGATAATGTTCCTGAGTAGAATCACAAGGCTCTGATGAGAGTTGGTCATATAGTTTGGCCATGACCCCTGTAGCTTCAGGCTTTCCCAGTGAGCTGCATGGTCAGTAAGAATGTGGCTGGACCTTCCTTACCTCAGGCAGGCTGGCTCCCCCACTAGCAGGGTGAAGCAGCTTAGTTGATGTTCATTGGAATACACTGAATACTCCATTCAGTGTGTTGTTATCTCTTTGGAAAAAGAAACATATTTCCTATTTTTTATTTATCTGGCACATCTGCATTCCGGTAGGACAGAACTCTTGTGACTGTTGACATCACCATGAAAACTCTTGTTAAAGTGGCTTTCGTGTTTGGGTTTGAAGAAGGGCCTGGAAGTTGTACTTGAAGGCAGAACCTGTGGTTTAATGTTGTCTTGTGTCTCTCTGCAGGAAGATTTTGTGAATCTAGACAAAGAAGCCCCCATCGAGTCTACCTTTGTCCGAATCAAAGAGAGCCCCTCTGAGCAGGAACGCCGAGTCCTTCTCCTCAGCGAGAACGGAGAGCAGGCCTACACGGTCAACCACGAGACCAGCCACCCGCCACCCGACAAGGTCTTCGTCTGTGACCAGCTTGAGAGCCTGAAGGGCTTCTGTCTGGACAGTGCACCCAGCCACAAACTGTCGGCCAGCTCCACAGAGTTTATGCACCAGATTATTGATCAAGTCGTCCAGGGGAGCATGGGGAAGACTGGATCCTCCTCAGAGCCAGCTCCAGAGTCGTCCATTTTATCAACCAGAAAGGATGGGAGGAGGTCCAACTCCTTGCCTGTCAAGAAAACCGTCCACTTCGAGGCCGACTTGCACAAGGACGCCTCGTGTAGCAAGGACCCTTTCTACAGTTCCGACTTCCGCTTTGAGGGGAGCCCCAAGGCGGCCAGGGAGCTGTCAAAGCAGGATGACCATGTGACATTTGCTGAGGTTTCCAAGGAAAAGAAGCCAGAACAGGAAGCCAGGCTAGTGCTGGAAGCTGCCTCAGACAAGGCCCCTGAAGATACTGCTGATGACGAGGATGCTATGTCCGAAGATGCTCAGCCTTCCCAGGACTCCTCATTCTGTAACGGCACTGTAGAGAGTCCATCCAGTCAAGGTGAGAAAGGCCCTTCCCCACCGTCCCCTGGAGATCATACTATCCTCCGAGCCAATTCCACCGAGCTCAAGGTTCAGCTGCTGACCGTTGAGCCTATGGACAAAGACGACTACTTTGAATGCATCCCACTAAAAGCTTCAAAGTTTAACAGGGACCTGGTAGATTTCGCCTCCACCAGCCAGGCTTTTGGTGAGGAGCCTTTATCCCGCGAGAAGGCACCTAGGGAGGAAGAGGGTTCTGAAAATCTCTCCGAGAAACCAGGGAAAAAGAAATCGAAGTCTCCCCATGCAGAAACAGAGTCTGCCGAGTCCCGACCAGAGCCCAGCAAGCTCGAGCCTCCTCCCAGGGATCCCGAACGAGAAGACCAAGGCCGCGCTTTGCCCCCGGAAACACCTGCAGACAAAAAGCCCGAAGTGTATGAAAAGGCCAAGAGAAAGTCCACTCGTCGTCACAGTGAGGAAGAAGTCGAGACAGAAGGCGGCGGTCTCTCCTCCGTCGGTGGGGAAATACCATCCAACCCTCCAAGCACCAGCGTCAGCCTGGAAACCCTCAGGAGTCACAGCGAAGAAGGTTTGGATTTCAAACCTTCGCCGCCACTCTCGAAGATCTCCGTCATCCCACATGACCTGTTCTACTACCCGCACTATGAGGTGCCCCTGGCCGCAGTGCTGGAGGCTTACGCGGAAGGCGGGGAGGATTTGAAAGGTGAAGATGTGGACGTAGAGCATCCAGAGGAGAGCTATCTGCAGGACTCCAGGGGGGAGGAGGACGAGGAGGACGAGGAGGAGGGCCACAGCTCCCAAAGCAGCTGCAGTTTCTCCTTGTCTGTTGACAACAGTCACCCCAGAGTCAGCGACCCCGCGTCCCACGTTGACGGGAGTTCTGAGGGACCCACGTCAGCCTCGGGACCTGGTTCTCCACCCTCCCCTGAGGACCACCAGCCAAAGGAAACCAAAGAGAACGGCCCTGTGGAAAGCCAGGTACTCAAGGGTTGGGAACTCAGAGCTTCTCCCTCTGTAAGCTTTCCCTTAAGGAACCCCTAAAGTGTAGAATTTAATGTCCCTCCTTACACAAGGCTCCAGCAAGAGCTGGGTTGATACCCAGAAGGGAGTCCCACCTAATATTTTGTACGCGGGTCCAGGCCCTACTCGGAGGGCTTCTAAGAGGACAAATGTGATTGTGCGTGAGGAGCCAGCAGGGTAAGGAATGATCATTTAAAAGCAGCCATTAATACTGAAGTACCAGGCCCTCTCCTGTGGCCACCTGGGGAACAGGACAAGCTCACACTGGACTCCAGCTTGATTCTTAGAAACCTTGGCTGGGTCAGGCCCTGCTCTTCAGTTCCTGTGGTTTGCTATGGATTGTGTAGACAAGAAGGGGAACACCCATTCTAGGCTCAAGCAGCTGAGCATGTGCTTGGTAGCCATTGTGTTTCCACCATGTCTAGCCAGTGGTTCAAGGCAGGCATAAGAGGCGCTGGTACTCAGAGCCCTGCCCCGATGCCCTGGGGGGCAGGCAAGAGCTTTTAACAAAGAACTACCTTGGCAGTCCTGGGAATCCCGGAGAGGAGAGGGCATCGAAGCCCTGCTGGTGCAGAGACAGGTGAGAGGAGGGGGGCCCAGGCTTAGCTCCAGCAGGTCACTTGCCTGTCAACTAGGCAATGTGGGTGGCGACCCCCTTAGGGTCACATGCCCGATATCTACATTACTATTCCTAGCAGTAGCTAAATTATGGTTCTAAAGTAACAACGAGATGATTTTATGGTTGGGGGCAGGGGTCACCACAACATAAAGGACTGTATCAAAGGGTCACGGCATTAGGAAGGTTGAGAGCCACCGGTTCAGCCCTTTGGAAGGAGCATCATGAGCAACATCAGCAAATCGAGGGACAGGGAAGTTTGCCAGCTTCTCGTACAGGGGACACGGAGAGCGTGGTGTCAGGCGTGGGGACAGCCCTGCAAAGGGTTCCGCAGAGGGAGATTCCTCAGACGCAGAGAGGCTGGAGGGCATGCGAGAGCCAGTGGAGGACATTCCCGAGTGCCAGAATCAGGCTAGGGATGGAACCGGCTTACTCCAGATCAGCTCTGCCGCTGTTTTTCTCCTCTTCCTGGATGTTACACCTCTCAACCCTCCCGGTTCAGTCCTGAGCAGCCCACAGAGGGGTGACCCCTAAAGCCCAAGCCTCACCTCATTTCCCGTCCTTACTCCTGTCTCCTGAGCACCTCTTAGCAATCTTTCCTCTCCCACCTGACTGTCCATCCCTCCCGGCCTCCCTCCAGCAAAGGCGGCTTCTTTTGGTTTCTAGAAACCCATGCTCCTGGGTGGTCCTTCCCCGCCGAGAATTTGACAAGTGCTCATTCACCCTTCAAAGCTCTGTGTCGAGGTCACCTCCTCCTGGCTCCTGCCCTAGCAGTGGGGGCCAACCACACCCTGGCAGTTCTTTCCAGTATCCACGGGGGTTTGTTTTTTCCATCCCAAGAGTAGTAAGTGGGCATCTGTGTATTCATCCTTGGACCCCAGAGACCAGTGTGGTGCCTGGCAGGGTCAGGTGCATATTGCTTCGGGAGCAAACCAAGAAGGTAAATGGGGAGAGACATGGGTGGACTCCTGAGTGGAACTGGAAGGGCTAAGAAAGCCTTTGTACTCGGTGGGCTGCAGGCAAGGGAGTTTGGGGATCCGTCAGCCATGCTTAGGATTGAGACAGTGTGCTGCCTTTGTCAGCGCTCGCTGTGGTTCTGGGGTTCTGTTTGCCAATCTGGGACAATGGGGAAAGTTCTCAGTCTTCAGCCATGAGTGGCCATTTGGGACAGGGCAGGGGGCTGTGTGCTCAACAGTTGTCTGCCGCATGGAGAAGAGGGCTGGTGGTGCCAGAGGTGCCAGAGACACACCCGACTCCTTGTCCTGCTGCTGAGAGCCACTCCACCCCCAGCCCCGCCCCCCACTTCTTCATGCCTCATGTGGGCTGCCAGCTCCCCCCTGAGGTGCCTCCTGTGGGAAACTGGCAGAAGCCAGCAGCGGTGGGCATAGACGTCAGCGAGATCAGATCGAATGTTTTAGCTGAAGATAGGGAGGACAGCTGGATTCTCCAGGTTGCCAGGGGACATAAAGCTGGGCGGGAGGAGTAGGTGGCTGAGAGTGTCCAGGCTCGTGTCCTAGGGCAGGCAGCCTATGGAGACACAAGTCTGACTGTTCATTCTCTTGTTTGATTGGTTGCGACAGGCTCTCATGTACCCCAGGCTAGCCTCAAGCTCACTAAGAAGCCAAGAATGGCCTTCAATGTCTGATCCTCTTCTTTTCTAAGCTCTGCTATGTCAGACTCAGGCAGTGCTGGGGGGGGGGAGTCGAACCCAGGGCTTCTTTCGTGCCAGCCAAGCCCTCTAGTAACAGAGTCACGTGCTCAGTGCCTGACCCTTCATGCCAGGAGTTGCTAAACTCAGATTGAGCACCTGCTTTGTGGAGAGGGTTAGGTGGCTGGGGCAGCCCTGGGTTTGAATCATGGGGTCAGTTAGATTTGGAATCTCATCCTACCTCAAGTCTTAGGGGTAGGGGCAGATTACGCTTCCTTCCCCACCTCTGAGCACAGCCTCCCTATAACCCAGGGCAGTAATATTGACCCAACTCGCATTATGGCTCTGACCCATGGCCTTGCTTGTCTGCTGCTCCCTACTCCACCGTGTGCGTGGTCCCCAAGTATCCCCCCCTGCTTCACCCCAGGGCTGAGCAAAGAACCCCAAGTCTGCTCCCTACCTGCTCCTCCTTTCAAAAAGGAAAGGAAAGGCTATCCCGAGTAAGCAAAGACCAGAAAATGGCAGGTTTGTATTGTTCTGGCCATTAAAAAATAAAATAAAATTCCTCTCCTCATTTCCCCTTTAGGCCTTGGAGTGGGTACTCAGTTCTTTGGGTAGATGAATGCATGGTTGACTGTGTTTTCCCTGTCTTCTGGAGGTCAGGAGATGGGGTCTCTTTGCTCAGCCAGGAAGGACAGTGGCCTCCTGTGGCTAAGAGCACTTCCTGTTCCTGCCTGGAGCTTTGTTCTGGGGAGCCGGCCTGGCCTCCAGATCCCTTGACTGGCCCCCTGTTGAGCAGGTTTGCCCTGCTGGTCCCACACTTGAGAGTTCAGTGGGCGTTGCTGATGTCTATCGGGCGCTCTGTGTTACACTGACTAGCGGTTCCCCTTTCCAGTAAATACTAGAGATGTGGCCCTGTGGTCCCTTCCAGCAACGGCACGATGTCAGTGTCCTTCCATGGACTGCATTGGCCTGTGTGAGTTCCTCTTCAGACCCACCTTTGCTCTTAGCCTCCTAGCTCTCAGGATTTGTTCCTCTGTTGAGGTCGCTGGGTATATTGAAAGTTCAGCCATTGCCAGTTGTAAGGGGCCTCCTTCTAAGGAACCCTGTGCTGCAGAGGGGAGAGGGTGATGGCAGTTGCGTCCATTTCACTGCTGGGAAATCGAGGCTCAAGGACGGACAGTCCAGGATTATGTATCAGAGCTTCCTGTCTCCAAGACTCTTGCTGCCTTCCCTCCATCACGTCATGGCCCTTATTTCTGCACAAGGAGTGGGAAGTGGCCTGGGCTTCTTCCCTGGGCCGTCCAGGCTGGAAAGAACTCATAAGATGAGCAGAATTGGAAGGGACACTGGCCGGATTGGAGTAGAGCCCAGGCAGTGATGACCTGTATTTTGGCTGTTTTGTATTCTAGTCCCAAGAACCCCCAGACCCGGAACTGCCCACAAAGCCATTAGAAGAAAAGTTAACAGAAGCCTCAACTAGCAGTAAAAAGAAGGAAAAAAGGAAACACGTGGACCACGTAGAAAGCTCGTTATTTATAGCCCCTGGGACGGTCCGCTCCTCAGACGACCTTGAAGAAAACCCCTGCGAACACAAGGTCCCTTCCAGGTATGTTACTAAGGTCCTAACCCTAACCCTTGCTCTCCAGGGGTGAGTGAGCACCTCGGATAGGCAGCGCCTCGGTAGAGGGGCACTCTACTGAGTAAAGCCGCAGCCGTGGAGGTCGACTGAGAACACACAAGGAGATGTCCGTGTCCAAGGGCATGGGGTGCGGTTGGCCATGCCCTACGCAGTCTGGACACTGGTCACAGAACGGGAGTGGTTACCTCCCGACTCCTGCTTCCTGTCTTGCTCAGGCACAGTGTGGCTAAGGATGCTGTGGCAGAGGTAGACCTAGTTAGCGCAAAGGACCCCTGCAGCCCCGGTGTGAGCAGGCAGCACCGAGGTGAGCTCATTTATGTGAGGGAGTCCGGAAGCCTGCTGGCCCCGGGTGAACCGAGCTTCCACGAGCTTGATCCCTGGCTTGAGTACCAGTGGATAGCATGCTCTCTGCGTACCTATCTCCTAGAGGATCATGACTCCGTTGGTCTCCCTCCATAGCTGTCCACTGGCCTAGGCAGAGGGCCCCAGGAACCCACAGGGCCCATGTACCCCTCTGGCCTTGGCCTTCTATCCCCAGCTGGGTTTACACTTTGCTAATGCTCCTTGAGACTGGAGAGCTGTCCCTGTCCTCAGCCTCTGGTGGAGAGGGCTGGGGGGAGGGGAGGAGGGGGGAGGGAACACTCCATTACACCTCCTCCAAGCAGGTAGGTGTCTTGGATTTCCCATGTTTTTTTTTTGGTTTTTTTTTTTTAATTTATTTGTTTAATATATATGAGTACACTGTCACTCTCTTCAGACACACCAGAAGAGGGCATTGCATCCCATTACAGATGGTTGTGAGCCACCATGTGGTTGCTGGGAATTGAACTCAGGACCTCTGGAAGAGCAGTCAACTACTGAGCCATCTCTCTCAGTAGCCTGATTTTTTTTCTCTTCTTCATAAAACAGTCATTTCTTTCCTTTAAGATTTTTGGTAGTTCTGGGCATTGAATTCCCAGCCTCATACATGCTAGGCAGGTGAGCTAGGCTGCCAGCCAGAGCCACTTGGCCAGCTCCCTTTAACTTTTTTATTTTAAGGATGCGTCTCATTAAGTTGCCTAGGCTGGCTTTGAACTGCCTCCAAAGCCGGACAAAAGCAAGACACGGAGCTGATTCCATCACTTAGCAAGGCCCGGCCTTGGAGTGGGTACTCAGTTCTTTGGGTAGATGAATGCATGGTTGACTGTGTTTTCCCTGTCTTCCGGAGGTCAGGAGACAGGTTCTCAGCACCTGGTAGCTGGGAGAGTGAGGGTCAGGCTTCACACCCATTAGAAGGCTCAGACCGATGATACAATGTAACGCAAACCTACCTAAGAGGAAGCTTGCGGCAGTGATGGGGACAGAGACATTACTTCCTCCCGCCAGGCTGTGCTTTTGAGTTAGGAAGTATTACTTACACTTAAGGGCGGGCAAGAAGGGGGCTTCCACAGCTCCCAGCATTGCACCATGGGGGATCAAGTCATCCTAGACGCTGCTGAGCTCGAGGCCCCAGGATCCCTTTTGACTCTGAGGTTACATTCTTGCTTCATTCCTGTTCCCCGTGTTCGTGTTTGCAATGTAATGTAGCGAAACCTAGATGGAGAGATACCGAGGTTACCTTACAGGGACTTTCTGAGAATGTGTACTTAGGCCAAGTGCCAGGCTCCTGGAGGCCATGGAATGAGCTTGCTTAAAGGAACCTGAGGTGACACTGTGTGAAGGAGCATGGCCCCCACCAGATACCTAGTTCCGCTAGGCACCAAGCCAGGCCCCAAGGCCTTCTGAGCCAAGCAGGGTGACCCATTCTCCAGGGGAAGACAACTTCGGTTTCAAAGTAGCACTGGCAGCTCCCAGCCGGGAGTCACAGTTGATGGCTCGGGATTCTTCTGTCTCCACTTTGGGGGTGTCAGCTCTGCTCAAAGGACAGAAGGACATTCCATGTTAGAATCAAAGATTTGGGCATAAAAATCAGTCTCCGTATGTGTGAAAGGAAAAATGGTGGGTATCCCCTAAGGGCTAGATTGGCAGAATGCAATGGCATAGCAAGGAACACCAGAGAGAGAGAGAGCAAGGTCAGCCTCAGGCCTTAGGCCCAGCCCTGTCCTTAATGTGAAGGGGACTGCAGGCGAACCCTCAAACCTCAGGATGCTTGGATATAAAGGCCCCAATTCTGGCCCAAATCCTTGGAGGGTTAGAAATACATGGCCTGCTTTCTATGCAAAACCCTGCTTTGCATTTTGCTATAGCTGAGGGCCCGGTGGCTGTGTCCACATCTGACTGTGTGCTTCGACCGAGATGGACCCATAGGTAGAAAGTGTCCCTTGGTTTGAAGCCATGACTGTGCTCACCCCAGGCCGAGGCAACTTGAGTGACTGTGTGGTCGGATCATTTGTGCTCCGAGCGGTGCCCATTCATAGCGTGTGTTTGCTTTTCAGGAATAGTCACAGCGACTCCAGCATCTACATCCGGCGACACACTAATAGGTCCTTGGAATTGGTTAGTATGTGAATTTCTTCTTCCCCGTGGCCCCTGCTAATCAGTACCTTTCCTTCCTTCCTCTCCCTCCCAGCCCTGAGCTTTGAGATTACTGACCTGCACCAACCTTAACTTTGGGATAGAAGACAGACACACTTGAAATCTTGTTAAGCACGGTCCAATTGGATGTCCAGTTGGAGCAAGAAAGGGTGTAAATAAAGCATTGACTTCAAAGTCCAAAAGGCCTCTTTGTGAAAACAACAAATAAAACACAAATTCAAGACACCTCCCTAACCCTGCACCCACATCTGGAGAGATCAAAGTCAGAGCAAGCGTACCCAATCACTAGAGGATTCCTCGTGACATCTGCAAGTGCTGAGACCCTTCCTGAGGACAGAGAGGCCCTTACTCCAGATCCAGGCTAGGTGGTGGGCGGGCCTCTTTCCCGGTCCCCCTTGGGTGGGGAGGTCAGGGGAGGAGGCAGTGATATCTACTGTTTAGCAATTTGATTTTTGAAACTAGATGTCTGCAGTATCGAGAAAAGCATGGCGTGGTCAGCTTTGTAAGCTTAAAATCACCTTGTTTTCTGTTTCAGAGATTTCATCTTTACTAATTGGGTTGCGGGGTTTTGTTTATAAATTTCACTGTAGGACCATTTTAGCTATGTTCAATTGAGGAACGCAGCTGATCTGGATGACAGGAGAAACAGAGTGCTAAACAGGTTGGTGGCGGCGTCCCATAAGTGTGTGGGGTTTAAATATATTTACATATATTTATATTTATAAATATATTACCATATATTTATGTATTATCTATTATATATTTATATTTCTCTTTATAAATATTATATAAATATAAATATATTATAAATGTATTTTATATCTTTTAATATGTTATTAAGTAAATATATGTTTATTTTAATACATATTTATGTATGTGTATGTATATATCTATATCCTAACCCACAGGGGCCATTATTTTTCTGGCTATGGCTTATTGACCATGCTGTTAGTGATTTGGGGAAATACCCGAAAATAGCTATTCCAAATGAACTGAATGTAAATGGGTGAAGGAAAAGATAGAGATTCCTGAATCGGGGTGGGGCACAGCTCAGAATGTGTGGGATGAGACACCTTCCCAGGGCTGGGTTCTGAGTCTGTGGCTGTGTCTGAATCCGTTAGAGGCAGAAGGCAGTCGTCGGAGGTAGAGCTGTTTGCAGCCCATCCCGTAGCACCTGACTCTCTACCCCTTCTGTCCCACTGTAGGTACAATTCTCAGAAGCTCACTGAGCTGATTTTACAGTTCTACGGCATCAGAGCAGACATGAAGAGGGAGCACAAACATGCCAGGCTGTCTATGAAAGTATTCGTTACTGGTGGAGAACTAAATTGTCTAGTTGATGGTTCTCGAGTTACAGTAGTAAACTGGTCCACTTAGAACCTGAGAGACCTGGAACAGGATCTCTCGAGTTCTGACACGGCCCTACGCCTGTTAATGTCACGGAAGCACTTGATCTTCTCGTCCGGTTCTCACGGGCTTGGAAGGATTTAGATGATCCGCCTTGGTAGTCTCTGCCCAGTGCCTAGGGAACAGGGACTTTAGACGACCATTCTTTTGTGTCCTAAAAACAAATACAAGTAGGGCCCCCTGCTTCCTTGGGGCGTGGGGGGACTAACTAAAATGGAAATGCTAATTTCAGTTTTCCACCAAAGGGAGCTCTCAGCTAGGGAGAAAATGCTTTTAGCTTTGATCAGGTAGGGCACTGGCATTAGAACTTGACCTGTTCCAGGAGTGTTTCCTACCTTCAGCAACAAAGAGTTTAGTTTTTCTATGCAGGCTAGGGAAATTGTGCCCCGTGTCTGATATTCAGCTACGAATCACTCCGTTGCAAATGGCACAGCCCACCCATACCCACCCGCCATGGGCTATGACGTGAAAATGCCCCCCCCCCCCGGCCCATACTTCAGGCCTCTGTGTAGCAGTACCACCCCTTCCTACCTCTCCTTGGGACATTTGTTTGTTTTTACCAGCACCTATTCCCTCCAGCTAGTACCCCATTCATTACCCGTCAGGCAAAAGCACTCCCTTCCCTGAAAGAAAGGTAACTCTGACCCAAATCAGAGCCGGCAGTTCTGAAGGCAGCCTCTCAAAGACAAAACTTGGGGTGACTTGACTTGTTTGTTTCTGATAGCTGCTTTGAAAATTCAGGGCCAAAGTCCCTTTAGTAACAGGCACAGATGAGAGCCGGCAGTCTACCTACCTCCTGGGCTGTCCCAGGACACCTGGCTCCGCTCTAGAGTAAAGTAATTGTGTGACTGCTGCCCCTACCTCCTCCTGGACCATCCCAGGACACCTGGTTCCGCTCTAGAGTAAAGTAATTGTGTGACTGCTGCCTATGACTGTCACTTTGGCCATCTGTGAAATGGCTGGCATAGCTCCTTCTGTTAGGGAGGGGTGATGGAGATGACTGGGGTCTGTCCCCACTCCCGGAACACATACACAGATGGGGACCTCCCTGGTGTATCATGGGAACCTTTGTCTGCAGGTGGGCGGTAGGGTTGGGGTTCGGAATGGTCATCCAATCACAGGGACCCTGCCAGTAACCATCCTGTCCTTTCCTTTCCCTCTGCAGGACTGGCACCAACTCCTCCGGAGAAGCCGTCCCCCTGGGGAGCCAGAGCCCACCCAACGATTCTCTGACGCAGTTTGTACAGCAGCCCGATGTGATATATTTCATTCTCTTCCTCTGGCTCCTGGTTTACTGCTTACTGCTCTTCCCCCAGCTTGATGTCAGCCGGCTCTGAAACACGTGTCTGGAGAATAAAAAGACAGGACCCTGGCCAGGGCGGAGTCTTCCTACTGTATCTTACTGTCTGTTCAGGGTTGAGCCACCTGTGCAGAGATGGAAGACCTCAGAGGGAGCACGGGCCCCACCCCCTGTTGCTGTCTGGTTCAGTCTGCTCACATTTCCTCTGATTCTCTTAAGAGCATGCTTTCCAGACTGTGTGCTTCCAGCCCACATTTGAGGCTGGATCTGTAGGCAGGAGTCCTCCTTATGTGCCTTGTTTGGTCAGATGCGAGTCCTTACTAATGTGTAACCCCGAGCCTGGGTCTTAGCATGTACACATGCAGGTTTCTAAGGTCCTGGAGGAGCTTGAGTTACTTACTTTTATCTCAGGGGAGGGTCTGTCTGACTCCGAGAAAAAACAGAGTCCTGGTAGGAAGAAAGTATCCTGTTTGCTTCCAAGTGTAAGTGTTTGAGTGAAGAGCCTCCTCCCTCACACCCTGCCCCGGCCTGACCATCCTTTGCTGGGGGAGTTAAACAGCACACCCCTGCCTTTCACCAGGAATTACACCTGGACATTGGCAGACTCCAAAGAAGAGGGAGCTCTGCCCGGTGTGTTGTGAGCTACAGCCCATTCAGCCTTTAGCCTGGGTGTTCTTGGAGGGTTACGTTTTTAATTCGCTTTTTTATTGATTGAATTGAGGTACGACTGTAGTTTTCAACCCTTCCCGTCAGTAGAACCTTCTATCAGATGAAAGACAGTCTAGATTTGTATGAAAAGCAAGGCTCTGGCTGACTGGGGTAGCCCTGACTCTCCCTCTCCCTGCTGAGTTTTCTGTAGGAAACCTGACCTCCCTCTGGGGCTGCATGAGGTTCCCCCAGGAGGCTGCAAGTGGCCCCAGCAGAATAAGCTCCCACAAACGGTGGAACTGGGAGGGTTTCTGCAGGTTTCTGGGCTCAGGATGCATGCGTATTGGTACCAGCATCCTTTGCGGTCAGCTGAGCAGAGATCTTGAAAAGGCTTGGACCAGCGTGTAGGCTGAGGCAGGCAGCCTGCAGGAAGAGAAAGGTTTCTTCCCTCACCCTCCTGTCTTCCTCAGCCCCTACCCCAGTGTCCTCTGGCCGCTCTGAGAAGTCTCAAGTTTGGGAAAGCTCCCGATTCTTCTTCCCCTTGATATCCCTCTCAAAAACCACACACAGGGCAGCCCTAAAAAAACCACAAACTGTTAGTCTAGAGTGGGCCTCAGGGAGCACTCAGAGAGGCAGACCAGGCTGGCCAAGGTCACACAGCCCACCAGCAACAGACCGGGTCACCAGCCCCCCAGGCTGCATTCCCCCCCCCCCAGTCTGGAACTAGTGCTTTTTCTTTGTAGAAAACTTCCAGCCAGGTACACAAATGTCCTCAGTCAAACAAAGCCGTCCTTTTTAGACCTTTTATTAACTTCCAAGCTTAGCCTGGGCTCCTTCTAGAATGTTCTTGACAGCTTAAAGGCTTATGTGTTGGTTACTACTCTCTCGTTGCTGTGACAAAGCAACTGAGAAAACAACTTAAGAAAGGAGGGGCTTTCAGGGCTCACAGCTGCAGGATATGATCCATCCTAAAGGGGGAGTCATGGCAGCAGGAACGGGAGATGTATCGGGAGACGGGGACGGGGAGGGAGAAAGAGTGTGTGTGTTAGTTCAAGTTGGGACCCCCCCCAGTCCAGGGGATGGTGCTTCCCACATTCAGGGCAAGCCTTGACTCTTTCTGGAAAGACCCTCAGAGTCCCTTCCAGGGGTATGTTTCCATGGATACTAAATGCAGTCAAACTGAAAATGGGGATGGAGCATCCCATCTTGGGCTTGACATGAGCGCTGTCCTTAATCCAGGAGTCATTCTCCTTAAGCATCAAACACAACTCAAACAATTTACATAGCACATTGAATCCGGACAGTTAAAAACCTGGCTTGCCAATCATTCAGATTGGTGTCTGCCTCCCGCTCCCCCCACCGCACCCCCCAAAAAACAAAAGACTTGAGGCTTTCTAAAGAGAGGGGTAGGGAGCTTAGAACGCTTCCAGGTCGGAAGGGCCGAAGCTCCAAAGAAATGAGCTCCCCAATCCCATTGGAAGTTCAGAAGAACAGATGACAACGGTTTTATGTGCGATGTTTTATGGCCTCTCACCCTGCACGGTCCTTGCCCAGATGAGGTACCAAAGAGGAGCTGACCCACATGTGACTCATTTATTTTATGGGTCTAGACCTCGGTCCGAAGTCTGTGAGTACTGCTTCTCTCACCTCCTACGACTTAGAACAGTCTGTAAAACCTCTGCAGGCGAGATGCCCAACCATCGCTCAGCCCAAGCTGGCAGGGGTTGGCTAGTTTAAAGAGAAACTTGATCTCACTTGAGTGTAGGGGCATATGGAAGAGACCCATTGCAGAAAGCTGCAGGCCAAGCTGTTGGCCACTTGATATCTTCTTTAAAAAATTAATTTTTAAAGAGTGCATGTGTGCGTGCGTGCGTGCGCGCATGCATGGGTGCAGCTACCCGTAGAGGCTCTAGGAAGGCATCAGATCCCTTCTGTAGGTACGAAGAACTGAATCAGCGTCCACTGTCAAAGAGTGTCATGTGCTCTAACTACTGAATTATGTCTCTAGACTCACTCAGTTAGTATCTGTTGAATTAGAAAGTGCTGTAGGTTTAAAATGAGGACAGCTGCCCTGAGGCTCACTTGTGATAGTAGTCCCTTTCAGCTGTTTCTTCTATTCTCTGTGTCTTTAGTAACTACGTTTTACACACACACACACACACACACACACACACACACACACACATTACCTCAGATGGGAGTTCCCCTCTCACCACTACTATACAGGGTTTTACTTAGATCCCATGACTGACGCATCTCTCCTTAGTGTCCTGGGCATGTGGGAACTGCTTCTGAGCTAAGAAGTGGCAGTGGTTAAACATCTTGGCTTGTTGGTGTCTCCTTCCTTCCGTCCTTTCTTTCTCTTCCTTCTGTGTCCCCGTCCCCATCTGTCCACTGTTCACCAACTTCTCGAGAAGTGGAAAGTGAGAACTAAATGTAAATAGCTTTAGATTTTTTTTTCATGACTTAACATGTCTGTCCCCTGCCCTACCATGCGGCTCACAGAGCTATCCGCAGGTGAAGACGGAGTCCTTGCTACTGCTTTCCGATGGCATACTTCAGATTCTGACGTCATTCCTGCCAGCCCCCTGCCTTTATGCCAGACAGGGGCCTCTCCCATCCCTGGTGACATCCTCCCTTCTCTTGGCGGCCTGACCTGAGGGTGTTCTGTCCTTGCTGTGGTACCTGTACTGGGTCCTCACGGGACTTTCCTTAATTTCTCTTGCAATTGCTTTCTTTCTTTCTTTCTTTCTTTCTTTCTTTCTTTCTTTCTTTCTTTCTTTCTCTCTCTCTCTCTCTTTCTTTCTCTCTCTTTCTTTCTTTCTTTTTTCTTTCCTTCCTTCCTTCCTTCCTTCCTTCCTTCCTTCCTTCCTTCTTTCTTTCTTTCTTAGCCACTGCCTGCCCCAGTATTGGGCCTCCCTGGCTTGTCTTGTAATGTTTTTGTCTCTTAAATACCTCATCTCTCTCTCTCTCTCTCTCTCTCTCTCTCTCTCTCTCTCTCTCTCTCTGCTTCCAAGGGGGTCTATTCCGTCTTCTCCTTCCAACATGAGTGTTTTATTTTTAGTTCTAAGATTTCCTGAGTTTTGTTGCGTAGCCTCCTGTTCTTGGTTCAGGAGTGTGAGTCTTCTTTGTGGCTGCAGCTGTGTGTGTGTGTGGAGGGGGGGTGCGGGGGGGCGTCGTCTGCCCTCGGGCGTGCCTTTGGGTCCTCTAAGTTCCTTTTTCCTCGGTTGGGCTGGGTCTCCATCTCTCATGCGGTGCACAGACACCTGCATCTACTCATATTTCAGGGCAATACACCCAGGGGCTGGCAGGACGTTTCTGATAGCCATCTGGTAAGGTTCCGTCCAGTGTCGCCCAGTGGGCTGGCTTAGCTCTGAGAGGCTGCCGCGTCAGGAGTCAAATGTTCCTTCTGGGTCTTGTTCCATTTCTTTACAGAGCTTCCCGCCACTCCTCTGCCTGGAAAAGAGGGACACACACAGGGCCACGATTCGTCCATGCAGTACCCTTGTGCAATACTAGTAAATGGTCCCCCTCTGGGCAGAAGCCACCCACCACCCATCCATATTTGGTTTAGTTGGCAGAGGACAGCTGTTTTCTCTCTCTGAGCAGACACAGTCCTCAGCTAAGACAAAGCTTGGGTTTTAACCCCCACATGCTCCCTTGGCCAGGCGCCTTGGTGTCGAGCACAAACCATAGGATGGGACCCACATACCCCTGAGTACTATGTTCTGGCCTCGAAGCAGGCCGTCTCAGGAACCACCTAAAGCTGCTCTGGCCATGCTTCTGTCCCCGGGCTGTGCTTTTCTAGCCCTCTATGAATAGGAGACAAGGCAGTCGTCTGGCTGCATGAGATGGCAGGAGGCCCAAGAATCAGCACTCTGTCGTACCTTATAGTCACCATCCCAAGCCACAAGCTGTCTTGGGTGCCACAGTGGGCCTGCTCCTCAGTGCTGCCCCGCACCCCTGCAGGCATATGGTGGGAGGACCCTTCCCTGCCTCTTTCTCAGTGGCGGTCTTCAGCTTTGAATGGGCGGTGCCTGTGACCTTTGGCCTATCTTTTCCAGTCCCCGGCTCTGGAACTTTCTCTTCCTTTGCACTTCTTCCGACAGGTGAAATAAGGACAGATGTTCTGTACCCCATCTTTTGTTTAGTTTTGTTGCTTTTCAGTTTCATTGGGGGGGTTGTGGGGGGGGGAAACATGGTCTTACTAAATAGTCCAGGCTGGCCTTGAACCCTTGATCCTCCTTCCTCATTCTCCCAAGTGCTAGGCTACAGGCATGCACCCCTATGCTTGGCTTCTGTGTGCCATGTTGATCCGTAAATGCCTTTGGGATTTCTGGCTGGTGGGTTAGGCGGCTCGTGACCCTGCTAACTTCATTGTGAACTTGCCTTGGATGAGTGCGCTGAAGCTATGAAGGTCCGGGGAGTATCAGGAGGCCTAAGGATGCTGCCTTTGCAGGTCACGCTCAGGGGGTCCCCCTTTCTCCTTCCTTTCACGTTTTGCCAGCTTCTCGTGTGGAACACTTAGATTTCTGAAATCCTCCCAAGATACAGTCTGTGTGGTCACACGGTTTTTAGCCCTGCTGTACCCGCCACCCCAGCCCTGACTCTCATGTAGGGAACAGATCGGCCGCACTAGCGTTTGCCAGACAGCAGACAAGGTTCTCTGTCCCCGCTGATGTCTGGAGTCTGGGTAGAATTTCCTCCTCAAAGCTTGTGGCCTTCCCTAGCTGTGGATGACGGAGCCTGTGAGCTACTGGTCAGGTGTGACTATGGAGGAGAAATGTACTCCAACACTCTCTCTGACCCGAGCCATGTTTCTCCACGGCTGGGCTCGGCCCAGATCCAGCAGCACACGCCTGTGCCGTAAGCCATGGCATCTAGAAGGGAAAGGGTTCTCTAAGTCCTGGCCTGTTTGGTGGCATTGGGGGACCTTGTGAAGCACCGTCTTTAGAGATGTGTGTGGAGGAGCGCGTGAGTGGTCAGCTGCAGTACCAGCCCAGATAATTCAGTAAGATGTCAGAGAGAGAGAGACAGAGAGAGAGAGAGAGAGAGAGAGAGAGAGAGAGAGAGAGAAAGGAAAGACACGTTATCTATCTAGCCAGTGACTTTGGGATGGCTATTCCTTCCCAATTAAGGTTTGTATAAAACTCCAGCCTCTTCAGTGAGGCCCCTGTACACCTCTGGTGCACATCTCGCCGGAAGTCAGCCAGCATGTGGGAGTGTTTCTTGAAAGAGCATAGAACCTGGCTTCCATGGTGAACCTGGCTTCCCTGGTGAGACCTGTTGCCTTCCGTGGATGTCATCGGCTTGGTAATGCCAGCTCCTTCATGGGAGTTCGTTCCTCTTTCCCTCAAACTCCAGAGGGCCCAGTGCAGTCTGAGGCCTAGCCTCCCTCCTCCATCTTGCCTGGAGACAGTGCCCTTGGGGATCTCCACTGACTTTCCTGTCTGGACTCCGGACGAAGCAGAGGCAGCACCCAGGGGCTGCAGCTGAGTAGCGGCCACGTCTTCTAGCCTTTTGTCCCGGGGAGGCAGCTGGTCTCATGAGCACATCTGGGACCTAGGCCGAGTAGCTGCAGACTGCTGTGTACTGGTGTCTTTTTTTTTTTCCTCATTGGCTGGAGATTCCGTGAAGTGAGACGGAACAGTCCGGGCTGTGCCTCCTTCCCCAGTGACGTTCACTTGACCATGGCTTCCTTGGGCCAGCTTCTCTCTAGCCCCACACTACCAGACTTAGCGTCAGCTGCCCAGTCTTAAATCTAGCAACTTTTATAAGAGGAAGTGTTAAGCCATTGTATACTTGTAAACTCCCTTGGCCCTGCCAACAGTCCAGGGAAGTGTTTCCTTCAGGAAAGATCAAGAAAACTGGACAGGAAGATAAGGTGGTCACAGCCTAGAGCCAGCCAACTCTGACTTTTGTGATGAACTTTACTGCTTAGAAAAAACAAGGCAGTAATCCGAGGAGACTCTGATTCTCGGGCACCCCCCAGTCCATTTGGAAGTTGTGGGTGGGATTCTCAGAGCCAGCCCCTCCTTACCTGATACCCTACCCCCACCCACTGTCTTCCCACCAAGTTTCTGTATGTCTTGACCCAACCTGTGTTGTAACTGCTTAAATCTCTCAGGAGTCCATGAAGTCCATGGCTGGCCTTTAGCTTGTAGTAGTAAAATCTCACTAGCCGAGGTTGAACACACGCCCCTCAGTCAATATCCCAGCTGCTCTCCCTGGTCTCCACCTCCAACACGTGTTTCTCAGAGGAAGAATTCAGGCTTTCTTCTTCAAACATGAACCTAGAGAAAGGGGTGGGCTTAAAAGAGCACAGCGAAAGCCAGGTGTTGAGAGCCAGCCCTGGTGATGTACACCATAATCCTAGCACTGAGGAGGTTGGGGCAGGAAGGTTGCCAGCCAGGATTAGGAAGTGAAATCCTATCCCCAAACAAAACAAACCAAAAAACAAGAACAAAACAAAGAAAAAGAAAAGCAACCCACAAAAATAAAGCTTAAAAAAGAATTTGCTTTTAATGTGTGCTGACATTTTGCCCGCGTGCACATATTTGTATTATGTGTGCAGTGCCCTCGGTATCTAGAATAGGGTGTTGGAACCCCTGGAACTGGAGTTACAGGTGGTTTTGAACCACTCTGTGGATGCAGAGAGCCAAACTCAGGTTGTCTGTGAAACCTTCTAAAGCATTAAAACGGGTAGATGACCGGACTCCCTTGGATGAAGTTATTATCATGGGGATCCATTTTTTTTTTTAAGTTTAAAAGTCATGAATTTTGCATTGTTATTTTTTAAAAAGGAAGGAAGGAAGGAAAGAAACCCCTTACTTGTTTCAGTGACCTCAAAACTCAATAGGAACTGAAATCGCAAGGCTGTGTGGGAAGGGCAGCCGAGAAATTCCTGTGTTCTTAAATGTCACGTGAGGGTCGAGGCATGCTTTATTTAAAGTAAATTGGGGAAGTTCCCAAGTTTAAGACAGTCTGACCTGACCTGAGAACCATACCCTGGCTCAACTCTCGAGAATGTACTTAGTTCTCTGGGTGGAAGCTTGGGAGACCATACCCAAAAACTCCAGGCTTAGCCAGGCATCTCTTTGTTTTTATGTCTGTAGGTGGCCTGTTTGCATCAGAAGTGCACTTGTGTAAATGAATGCACTGCCAGATTGCCAAACCTTTGTCTGGTTTGGTTTGCTGTCAGAGAAAAGGTGCCTTGAGGAGGAGTTTGGTGAGCCCAGGGTAGCCTGTTTGTTACAGGGTTTGGAGTAGAATGTTGGGGTGCTCTTACCTGCACCCCAGATTTCCAGGAGAAGAATTTCTTTGAAATTCAAGAATTCAGCTATAGGAATAGTTAGCCATAGGCAATTAATTACCTGTATCTTTCCATCCCCCCAGACTTTTCTGCTTGCCCTAGCAAAGAGAGCTATGCAGAGCATCCCTGGGGTATGGTAGGAAGGTAAGGTCTACAGTGAAGTGTCCACCACCTTCTACCCTTGAAACTGGACCCTGAAATGTTACCTGTATTATTTACTTTTGTACTGATAATGTGAGCCAAAGATAAATAGGAAAACGTTACTCCCTCCCAAGCATTGTCGGGACAGGTTGTTAAGCCTGGAGGTAAGAAAGTGCTCAGAGAATACCCCTCGAAGGCTGATGGGTGTTTCACCATCTTCGGGCCTGGGATAGAGTTAACAGACTTAATGTTTTCTTAAGAGCATGGTGGAGGACCTCGTGGCTTGTGCCTGAAAGTTGCAGAATTGTTGGGGACAAAAGCAAAATGTTATTTTGTGGTACAAGGCTTATTTTGTCTATTTAGTTGTGCGTAGCTATAGCTTTATAAAAACAAAGGGAGCTTTGTAAAAAAAAAAAAAGCTGTACGAATGTGCGCTCTTATTTATTGATTATTGTAAATGAAGATATAAATGGATATTTGCATAATTTATACCTGTAGTAATATCCTGGAGTATTTGTTACTCGACTGTTTTCTATCATGGAACATTGGGCCTGGTGCTATGATGAATGACCTTGTGAAATCACGTGTATTCTTAAGAAAAATTTTCAATATACATTTCTTGAACTTATTATTTCTCTGCTAACTTATGTGTGTGTGCGTGTGCGTGCGTGTGTGTGTGTGTGTGTGTGTGTGTACAATTTTTGTTTAATCCCGTTGGTAAACACACACACACACACACACATACACATGTCTTCTCTCCAGCCAGAAATTACTGCCCTTCCTTTTCTAAAAGTGGACTCATCTGCCTTCACAGGGAACAAGCTCTTCCTGGGCTATGTCCACTTGTCATAAGTCTTTTTAAGCAAAGTTACAAGAAGGAATGACAACAGTTATGTCACACACACACACACACACACACACACACACCCCAGTGTCTGCAGAAGGCTGGTTCTCAAACTTCTGGGAAACACCGAAGCCCTTGGATGCACTGGTTGAAAATAAGTGGTGTGATATTTGCATGTAAACCATACATGCCCTTCTACTTAAATCACATCAGGACTACTCATGATCCTTGCTGTGGCATGTATGCTTATGTATGTTACATTATTTGGGCAAATAATGGCAGGAAACTAGTCTGCCTATGCTATGTGCAGTACAGGTTCTGTGTGTGTGTGTGTGTGTGTGTGTGTGTGTGTGTGTGTGCGCGCGCGCGCGCGCGCGCGCGCGCAATTTTTGTTTAATCCGGTTGGTAAAACCCTCAGATTTGGAATCCTCCACACAAGGAGACCAGCACAGTGGCAAGCCCTCTGGCTCAGAGGTAGACTTCTGGACTGCATTCCTTCCTCCCACCCCTCTTTTAAACCAGCTTTATGGTAAACTGAAATAGCCCAGTTTGGCACTATGTTGGTGTATGCCTTTATTCCCAGCACTCAGGGGGCAGAGGCAGGCAGATCTCTGTGAGTTCAAGGCTAGCCTGGTCTACTTGGTAAGTTGAAGATCTGTCTCAAAAACAGAAGAAGAGCCTGATTGCCCAGAACGCAGAGCCTGAGTCCAAGCCTAGGTGATAAGACTTCATCTTCAGGCAAAGGGCACAGGGAGGGGAGGAGGGAAGCGGTTGGAAAATGGGAAGAATCTGTGCTGCACACCCGCTGATCTCTGCACACCCACGGTGCACACTCAAGGTGACCCACCTCTCTCCCCACAATCCTGTCTTCTTTGTATTTTTAATCTTTGTTTTTTTTTGTTTTTTGTTTTTTGGTTTTTTTTTTTTTTTTTTTTTTTTTTTTTTTTTCCGAGACAGGGTTTCTCTGTGTAGTCCTGGCTGTCCTGGAACTCACTCTGTAGACCAGGCTGGCCTCGAACTCAGAAATTCGCCTGCCTCTGCCTCCCAAGTGCTGGGATTACAGGCGTGCGCCACCACCGCCCGGCTAATCTTTGTTTTTTTAAGTTTTTTTTTTTTTTTTACATTTATTGTTACAGGGGTGATGCGCCCACGCATGTGCATGCATACACACATGCACAGAGTGAGTGAAAGAGAGAGAAACTGAGACTGAGAGAAACAGAGAGAGAGAGGGGGTCAGAGGTCAACTTATGGAGGCAATTCTCTCTTCCCACCATGTGGGTGCTGGGGATCCAATTTGGTTCCTCAGACTCAGCAACAAGCACTTTAGCTGCTGAATCCTCTCATCAGCCCCAGGTGCTAAATCTTTCTAATTCAGGTGTCATGACCCTTCTTCAACAGCCTCCTTAATGCTGCAGACAGCCTGCTCCCTGTTGAACTGGAGAAAGAGAGGGTGATATTTTTCTCTCTGGTAACTGCGGTAATCATTAGGATTGATTTCAACCGCGTGTGACAGGCAACTCAAATATCAGTTGCTCAACTGATGGAAAATTCCGGAAAGGGCTGGAGATACAGCTCTGTTGATAGTGCTTACACACAAGGCCCTGGTTCGATCCCCAGCACTGCATAAACAAGCACAGTGGTCATGCCTGTTATTCTAGCACTTGAGAGGTAGACAAGAGGATCAGAAGTTCAAGGTCGCCAAGTGGTGGTGGCAGTGGTGGCGCACGCCTTTAATCCCACCACTTGGAAGGCAGAAGCAGGCAGATTTTTTAGTTCGAGGCCAGCCTAGTCTACAGAGTGAGTTCCAGGACAGCCAAGGTTACACAGAGAAACCCTGTCTCGAAAAAACAAAAACAAAAAACAAACAAACAAAAAAAAAACAAAAAAAAAGTTCAAGATCATCCTTGGCTATACTGTGAGTTCAAGGCCAGCCTGGGCTACATGAGACTTTCTCTTAGAAAAAGAAAAAAAGAGCTGGAGCGAAGGCTCAGATGCTGGATAAGCAGGAAGACCTACCTAGGTTTGCAGGAGGACCCACACATTTGTAATCCTAGCACATTTCTAATGGGTTGCAGGCATGGGCAGAGACAGCTATATCCCCAGAGCTCAGTCCCCAGCTAGTGCAGCCAATCAGTGAGCTCAAAATATAAGATGGAGGGAGATAGTGGAGGATGCCTGGGACGAAGTTCTGGCCTCCACATTGTAGGCACACACGTGCGCATGCACATGCGCTACACATGCACATAGAAAACGAGAAACAGTATGAAAGGTTTACTTTTCATCTCTGGAAAGACCTTCGGGCTTGAGTCATCCAGGAGCTGACCCTTTCTTCCTGCTGTTCTTGGATCTCTGTGGCTGTGTCATCCCTCTACTGTGGTTCCCATCCCCATGGTCCAAAATGGAGGCCGTGTAGACATCTCATCTCTATCCCATGCGTCAGAATAGTGGGAGTGGCGACTGTGAGCCACCACTGCAGGTGCCTAAGAAGGACCACACAGCACATCTTGCCAATGGCCACAGCTACCTGGGGGAAAGCAACTGTCCTCTGGCTGGTCACAGGGTTAAGAAAATTGTATGGAAGATCGATGTGTTAGCTTCTCCCTGTTCTACAAATACCTGTGCGGCAACTTAAAGGAGCGCCTTACTTACCTTTCTGTTGCTGTGAAGAGACCATTGTAGGCATAAATATTTATATTTTATTTTATTTTATTTTATTTTATTTTATTTTATTTTATTTTATTTTTTATTTTATTTTATTTTATTTTATTTTATTTATTTATTTATTTATTTATTTATTTATTTATTTTTGGTTTTTCGAGACAGGGTTTCTCTGTGTAGTCCTGGCTGTCCTGGAACTCACTCTGTAGACCAGGCTGGCCTCCAACTCAGAAATCCACCTGCCTCTGCCTCCCAAGTGCTGGGATTACATGTGTGTGTCACCACCGCCTGGCAAAATTCTTTTTTGCTTTGTTTTATTTCTTGCTTTTGTTTTTTAAAGATTTATTTATTATATGTGAGTACATTGTAGCTGTCTTCAGACACTCCAGAAGAGGGAGTCAGATCTCATTACAGATGGTTGTGAGCCACCATGTGGTTGCTGGGATCTGAACTCAGGACCTTTGGAAGAGCAGTCAGTGCTCTTAACCGCTGAGCCATCTCTCCAGCCCAGGCATAAATATTTTGCAACCTACTTTTAATAAGGGTTCAACCTCTCCTTTAGCCTACCACCCAGCAGAGGTAGTTGAGAAAAGTTATTAGGATATGGGGGAAGTAGACCTGTTCAGCAGTAGTGCTTTGGGAACAAACTCAGTCTTCTTGGGCAGCAGCTCAGTCCTGTAGCAAACACCAAATATGACTCAGCAGTTTCACACCGGTCCACTAGGCTGGCAGACAGCACATGTGTACAGGCAGCTATAGACCAGTCCTCTCGGCAGGCAGACACCAGGCATGAACCACAGCTGTCGTTCAATCCTGAAGAAATCTGCAAGCTGCCCCAGAAACCTCATGAGCAGTTCTTTGGCACGTTTCTCTCAATGGCAGCATTACCACTAGAGAGCTCAACAACGCTGTGTAAGGCGAACCAATACAAGCATGCCATTAGTGATGAGTAGAAGGTGGAGCAAACAAAACCAACGCTCAGTGCTCCTCTTCCACTGCCTGAGGAGTCGTATTTATACCCCTTCATCACGGGTCCTTTCATGTGTCAAAACATCCTCTCACCTGTGTTTGCTTCAGGAAAACATTCTGTCACATGTCTGCTGTAGCAAGACATCCTTTTACCTGTGTGCCCTAGCACAACATCATCTGACATAACGAACTTTCCAAAGAAACTAGAGGTTTCTATTTTACACCATGGTCAAGACAACACTCAGAAGAAAAAGTATATTTGGTGCCTATAGTTCAGAAGGTGAGTCCGTGACCATCATCATGGTTGGGAGCATGACCTCAGGTAGCCAAGGTGCTGAAGCAGTGGCTGAGAACTTAAATCCCAACTTGATTGATGAGCATGGGACAAGGGGAGGGAGCTCAGTAGGAAAGGTGTGGGCTCTTGAAACCTCAAAGCCCACCACTCCCAGTGACACACCTCCTCCAACAGGGCCATTCCTCATGATCCTTACCAAACATTTCCACCAACTAAAGACCAAGCATTCACACACATGATCCTATGGGACTGTTATTCAAACCACCACAAAGTTGGGGGGTGGGTATTTTTACTCACAGTCTTAGAAGAATCAGCCTCTGTTCTGTCTCTAGCTGGATGGTTCAGTTGCTGTGACCTAAAGTCTGAACACCATGAGAGAGACAGTATGATAGGGCACAGCAGTTCACGGTGGATAAGAGGCAGAGAGAGGAGAGGAGGGGCAGGGCACAGACATTCCTCAAAGGCACAGCCCCAGTGACCTACTTCCTTCAGTGAGGCCCCTCCTCCTGATAGTTCCACCCTTCCTAGTAATATCACCAATTATGAATCAACCAGTAGATTATTGATGAAATCGGAGCCCTCAGGATCCTATCATGTTCCATAAGCCACCTCTGTGACCACTATTTGTCTGGGGACCATGCCTTCAGTATGGGAATTCTTAAGGGAATGGATATTTCAACCATACTAAGTACAGCTTGAGACAGCAGCAAGCATCTTTAGTGGCTTTTGCCTAGGTTCTAATGGCCAGGGGTTGGGCCAGCAGCTGTGGCTCCCTCAGCACAGAAGCCTTCTGGTTGGGTTTTGGAGACAAGAGGTCAGAAGAAAGGAAAGTCCACCTTCCCTCAGATGGAGCACACCAGGGATCTGGGGAGGGGACAGACACCTGAGGGTGTACCTGACACGTGCTGGGTATTCTCCCAGATGCCAGTCTATGCAGCGCAGAATCCTGACACTCCAAATGGCAGACACTGTGTCCTCACACAGGAGGCAAGGATTAGAAGAAGCCAAGGCGTGGAGATGAAGGAGCAGAACTGGAGGGAAACTGAGGCTCCAGAATTTCCTGGCTCATTCACGTGCTCCCGGAGCCCCTTCAGGTGGCCCCAAAACAATGTGATCTAAGGGACTGTGGCTGATCCTGGGAAGGCCTCGCCTACATTCCCACAGAGAAAGCTGGCGACCGGGTGCAGATCTAGAACAGGAGACCACAGGACTCCCAGTGTCCCGGCTCAACAGTCAGGTCTGAATTCCAGAGGCCTCCCGTCCTCTTCAGCTTTCCCAAGCCCAGTTCCTGCCAGCCTTGCCACAGCCCCACTGTGTGAATTGATGAGCCACGTGAAAGTCAGTAAAATGGCGCCATCCTTTCTGTCCACATTAACGCTCCTTTTCCCCTGGAGTGCAGCCCCTCCCCCACCCATGAGTTTTCCTTTCTGGACTTTTACTGTGCAGCTGCCATAACAGATCAGGAAGACATCCCTGGTGACCTTGGGTTTCCTAGACTGACAACAGATTCTCTACCATGGCATAGCAAAAGAAGGTGCAAGAAGACAGCTAGGAAGCCACAGGCCAGCAGTTTCAGAACCCCATGTGTCAGGTCATCCTGTCTTGCTGGGCTGAAGAACCGTCTATCGGTGTCGACCAGGGAAAGCCCTAGAGTTTGCGGTGTGTGTGCATGTGTGGAGAAATAGTGTTTACACGGTAGCCGCTGTGTTGTACATAGTCGTTTGCTTAAACTGTCTCCTCTGTCTCTGGAGACTGTGGGGGGAGATTCCAGATATGTCTGTGAAGAGGTAACCATCACCTTCTGAGGAGAGAGTGCAGTTGGGAACCTGAGCTGGATCTGGGTCCATCTGGAGGAAAAACACTCCCCCACATACAAGTGGGTAGGAGCCTTTGGAACCATTTCCATTCAAACTATATTGTGAACAGAGCCACAAAGTGCTTGACACATTGTTCCTTTGGTGCCGTGCCGTCCCCCTTCCCTGTCCCACACACAGGACAGTGTACTCAGGGCTCCTGCGGTGTTTGAGGCATTGGGAGAGGACTGATTTGGCTCAGTCCCTTCGGGTTCCCTGATGATGGTGGAAGATGCCTGCGGGGCCATGAAAGCCAGCCTGTTTTCTAGTCAAGCTAGGTTTAAACCCCGGAAACCAGGCAGGTGTTCCCTGCTGGCTCCCCGAGGACTCCCAGACTGCCCTGCCCCACCCCTGGAGCAGGGTCCTGCTGCTTCTCATAGCCCCACTCCTGCCCAGTGGCGGCGGCAGTGTGTGTGTGTGTGTGTGGGGGGGGGGTGCATACAGTCCAATTCCCCAACTAGTGGCCCTAGCCCTGGCCAGATGCAGGCCACCATTTTAACCCACAGATAACCACTCTACTGAGTGATATGTTTACTGTACCTAGTGTAAAAGCTAGACAAAACTCTGTATGTGCTTGGAAGGCTTGGCACCAGCCTCTCTCTCTCTGGCAGGAAAGATTCTTCGAGGACCGAGTAAACCCACTGTCTAGGGCTGTGGCCAGAAGGCTCCCATTGGTTTAGTCTCCTACAGCCTTTCCCACTTCAATTTCCTAAAGAAAGGAGGAGGCCCAGCAAGGTGGGCACAGGCCTGTCAGCCTCTTCAGGTGTGTGCTGTGGCAAGTGTGTGCTGCCTCCTCTCCTGCTCCTTCACTGTGCCCACCATCAGCATCAGCAGTAGATAATGTTCAAACAGCTCCACCATCAGTCACTCAAGAGATAGCACCTCTCTCTCTGAACCCTACGGAGCCATCTGTTAAAACGACAACAACAACACCAACACCAACACCACCAACAACAACAACCCGATTGTCTGCAAGTACTGAAAGGGTTAGCTCAGGAACTTTGGAAAGGTCATGGAACACTTGCCCCTCCCAGAGGGGAGAGGCTAAATTACATTCCTCAGACCAGGGGAGGTACCTGCGGCTAGGGAGGCCTGGAGCTGGCCACACCTACCTCATTCCCTAACAACCAGTTTAAAGATAACACTGTTCTGCCAATCACACTGGGCCTAACGGCAGTTGCCCCGAGGACTATATAAAGGGCAGCTGTGCAGGGCGACCCCAGCACGCTGGATTAAATAAAATTCCTCTTGCTTTTTGCATCGATTCCCATCTCCACGTTCACTCAGGGGGGTCTCCGGTAAGTTAAAGCTCCCTGAGTCTTACAGTATCTTTCTCCCCACCCACCCACCCCCAGAGCAAACTGAAATTGATTCCATGAGACAGGCAGCTGAGTCGTGGACTTGGAGAAGTGACTTAGCCATATTCAGTCTAATTAATAATCACCCTGGTTGCCCTAAAACAAAAACAAAATCCACACTTTCCCTTTGGAAGGCGGCAAGTGTATATTGGTCCAGTGAATGCCTCCTAAATGAGAGTCTGCTGCTGTGGCAAACAGAAATACCCTTTTTCTTCAACCCTCTCAACTCCACTTAGACTGGGAAGCCCGCGCTTGTAGTTTCTCTTGAAGGGCTTTGTGGTTGCAAAAGCCTCCTGCCAACTGAGCAGTTTTAATACAGTTATTAATATTTTTAAGCGTTTGAGTGTTTTGCCTGTGTGTGTGTCTGTGTGTACCTGGTTTCCTCAGAGGCAACAAACAAGCAAGCAAACAAACAAAAATAAAACCAAACAAAAACAAAAAAACAAAAAACAAAAACAAATTGTCAAATTCCCTGGTACCACTTGACAGGAACCAGATATTGGACAAGGACAAGGACAAGGACAAGGCTTCAGGCAGGAATCTGACATTAGGGCATGACAGAGAAGTTAGTTCAGGCAAGAATCTAACTTTAGGCCAGGCGGTGGTGGCACACGCCTGTAAACCCAGCACTCTGGGAGGCAGAGGCAGGTGGACTTCTGAGTTCGAGTCCAACCTGGTCTACAGAGTGAGTTCCAGGACAGCCAGGGCTACACAGAGAAACCCTGTCTCGAAAAAACAAACAAACAAACAAACAACAACAACAACAACAAAAAACCCAAAAAACAAAAAACAAATGAATGCATCACCTGTCAATTAAAAAAAAAAAAACAACACCTATGGCCTATAGGAAAGGCTAGAAGGCAGGACATCCGGGAGGCAGAAAGAATTCTGGGATAGATCCAGGTGTGGGTGATTCACCCAGGGAAGATGTGAACATACGGTACCTGAGCACAGGTAACCAGCTGCGTGACAGAATGTAGACAAGAAGAAATGGGAAATGGGTTATTATAAATTATGGTCTAGCCGGGCAGTGGTGGTGCACGCCTTTAATCCCAGCACTTGGGAGGCAGAGGCAGGCGGATTTCTGAGTTCAAGGCCAGCCTGGTCTACAGAGTGAGTTCCAGGACAGCCTGGGCTATACAAAGAAACCCTGTCTTGAAAAACCAAAAAAATAAAAATAAAAAATAAAATGGTCTAGTCAGAGAAGAGCCTAACTATATGGTCAAGGTATCTGTAAATATGTTTTGAGTCTTATTTCTGGGGGCACAAGACTGGGAGGAAGAACCAGGACCAAACTTCTACAAGTGAGTATCTACTAGAAGTGGCTTTATCAGGCTGGCTTGAATGATACGGAGTTGGCAGTCTGCACACAAATGGGGCCAAGAACCCAGGAGCAGCTCGGTCCATGAATCTGGAAGCTGCAAATGTCCCGATTTGGTTCTGAAGTCTGGGAGGGTTTCTGAAGAGCCTGTGGCCTTCAGACTGTGTTCAAAGGCTAAAGGAGCTGATGTCAGCAGAAGGTGGCATGTTCAGGCTGCTGCGGATTTGGGATTGTTTGGATTCCAGCCATAGTTTGGGGAGAACTGGCAGACTTGCAACATTGAGTCTCTGCTCCATGAACATGGTGCCCCTCTCTGTTTATTTTTGCCTTATCTTTCTCTTAATCAGTTTTCTAATTATGCAGAGCTTTTGCATAGTTGTTAGATTTATTTTAAAGTATTTTCTGAGCTCTGGTTGCCTTAGAGGAAAAACGAACTGATTTTTGCATCCACCCTGCAGCTGCCATCCAACTTGTGACTTCCAAGGGTGTTGGGTTTGCTGTCTGCCAGAAAACAAGTGGTTCTTCAGTGGATGCCAGGCTCCGCTTCTAATCCTGCTCATGTATGACATGATCTGCTTGGTAGAAGCATCTGATTCAAGGCTTCCACAGATGTCAGTTATAAGGTTGTTGCTCAGCAACCAATTACAGGTTGGCATTCCTATAAATTCATTAGAACAACTCCCAGACTGCAGAGATACGTATAAAGGCACGCAAGGTATGGAAAGGGGGGCATGCACGTACCATGTCCTCTCAAGACAGGCTACTCTCCAGGAACATCCACATGGCTCTGTCTGGAAGCCTTCACAGCCTTTGACATTCTTATGGAGGCTTCAGTGCATAGGTGCGGGACATTGGACACTGGTGGTCACCTTCACCTTCATCCTTCTCTCCTCAGAGGTCAGAAGTTCCATCTTTCTAACCCTTGCTGTGCCTGCCCTGATGTTACTTGGGGGCTTCTAGCTGTCTGTCTTCGAAAGACATCCTTTTGAGGGTTCCAGGAATGTTATGAGTTATATGAGAGTGTAGGCATAATGGTTTGCACACTGTGTAAAGGATATCCTTGGGTTATTCAACTGCTGGTTTCTTTGCCCTCCTATCATCTTGTTTCAATCTGCATTTTAATGATTAGGTCAAGAATCTCCTGTCTTTAGTTTGTGTAAATAATTCTTTTTTTTTTGTGGGGGGTGGTGATTTTTTTTTTCTCGAGACAGGGTTTCTCTGTATAGCCCTGACTGTCCTGGAACTCACTCTATAGACCAAGCTGGCCTCGAACTCAGAAATCCGCCTGCCTCTGCCTCCCAGAGTGCTGGGATTACAGGTGTGCGCCACCACCGCCCTGCATTGTGTAAATAATTCTTGTCATTTATCCTTTGCCTTGTCAATAAATGGTGATCACCCAGTGGCTGGGCAGAAGGCTGAGTAGTGTGGGACTTCTGCCAGTGAGAGGAAGGAAGATTCAGATGGCCATGAATGAGGAGGAGGAAGAAGAAAAGGAGGAGGAGGAGGAAAAGAAGGAAGAGGAAGAAGAGGAGGAGGAAGAAGAGGAAGGAGTTCACAGAGTTCATTTGGAGAATGGAATGCCTAATAGCAAGTATTATTGGGATGTTAGCTGGGAGGTAGTTAGATTAGCTTGGGGAATTAAGATAGATTATCTGACTGCCCAGATATTGAGGTGAAGCTTGGAAATATATCTTGGTCTCTCTGTGTCATTATTGGGATCTAGCTAGGATAAAGCAATACAGCTGCTGTGTTAATTTGCTAAATACATTTATATTAAAAACATTTACAACATTTGCATGCTAGGGAGCAGAGATGAATCACACACACACACTCACACACACACACACACACACACACGCACATGAGTGTGTTACATGTAGTTTTATGCTTCCATCTTTTGCTTGTTCCTGGAGGTACCCATGCTACCAGTCCTCTTCCTGTTTCTCTTTAATTTGCTGATAAAAGACATGCACAGGCAGTTTGTTCCTTTTCAACTTGACACCATTGCTGGGCTTTATTATCTCCCACCTAGAAAATCGTGCCCTTAGTAATATTTTTATCTCCCCTCCTTACACCTGCCGTAAAGTTCAGTGGCCAGTCCCACCTAGCCCCTGCCAAACATCCCTGACCACCCACCTGTAGTAGTGGCCACAGGCCCCAGCTCCTCCTGAGACCTCACGTGGCCGCCAGCTTCCTCCTTCTCCAAAGCATGGCAGAAACTCCTCTTCCATTCCTTGCATCAGCCTTTTCCTCCTGGGACCCAGAAGTCCTGCCTGTACCTTCTGCTCAGCAATTGGCCCCTGGCCTTCTCTACTGACAGATCAAGAACCAATAGGGGAACAGGATCTTAGCATCAGCACCGCCCCCTTCACCAGTGATAAAATAATCACAGATGCCATTGTAAGACCCTTAAATATGAAATTTCAATTCCTTCTTACTATGACATAGAAATTCAATTACTTTTATGTAGCAATCTTTTTTTAAAAGATTATTTATTTATTTATTTATTTATTTATTTGTAAGGAGCCATTCTAAGTTACATGGCCACAAACACTCAGCCCTGAGATGGCTGTTGCAGGGTTGTGAGATTGTCAAACAAAAGCCTTTCCCACAAATTGATGGCACAGAAGACTCCAGGAACTGACCGGCCATAAATGATAAGGGGCATTCCTGGATAATCTCCACCAAGCCCTGAGCCACCTGGCGCCATCCTGTCTCCATCTCCTAGATGAGTCTCACCGGTTGCCTCTGCTCTCACCGCCTGAATGCCTTAATTAACTACTGGAGTGCAAGCATCTCACAGTGCTGCTATCTCACCTTCCTTCATCTGCTGTACCAGGAACTGGCTGAAGCAATAAACTGGCTGATTATTTAGATAACAGACCTCCTTACAGGAAGCAGTTAATTGACAAACTGGCCTTCAAAGTGTCCTTATCGCTCATCCCAAGACATCTCATTTGGATGTTTCAAGATTTACTGCCTTTGTCTCCCTTCCCCGTCTTACTGCTTATAAGCCATTGCTTTCCAAATCTTAGATGGACTCTGACTAAAGCCTGTTGAACGCAGAGTCTCGTTCTTTCTCTCCCCCCCCCATGACCCTTAGGTAGCACCTCTCCGGGGACCCTGGAATAACTGGACCTGCAGGTCGGGGACAGTGGCGCCCGAACAGGGACCCGGAACAAGCTCTGCTACCGGACAAAGGAGGATAAAGGATCCGCGGAAAGAATTGAGGACCTCCCACTTGCATCGCTCGTGCACTGTTGGAGAGGCAGGTAAGATGTTGTCCCATTGTCATGGGGAAGGCTGACTAGGAGGCTTGCTTTATTAGAGAAATAAAGCATTCACTCAGGGAGAGGGGAATTAGAGTTAAAAAAGAGAGAGAGAAAAAAGGAAAAAGATATTTAATGAAATTATTTTTGTTTTGTTAATGAAACGTGTCCTTGGTGAATTTTAAGCAGTCCTCTTACTTGGAATAAGGTTGGCCAGGACAAAGGGTAAAAAAAAAAAAAAAAAAAAAAAAAAAGACCTTAGAAAGGCCCTGAGCCTTAAGCAAAAATTTTCAAAGCTCTCCCTGGACCTCGTGTCTTTATAAACTGCAGTTAAACAAACAGTTTTTCTTCCTCCTGGTGTGTGTGCCCCTTCTGCAGGCACAGTACCTGAACATACTGACGTGAAAAAAGCCTGTTAGCTTAGCCCTTTTGTCCTGACAAGTTCCTCTGGGGCTCAGGGTGAAAACTCCTTCCCTGGGGACTGAGACCTTTTCCCTAATTCTACTACTAAGAAAAAACAAAGAGTTTAGAGCTTCAAAGGCAGGTGATAATGCTAAGGGCCTAGGAGAAAGAAATCCGATTCAGCAGAGCAGATTGGCTTTAAAAGATTAAAATTTGAACCTCTTAAGGACATATTGAACAATCGGTTTCCCCTTAAAATACCCCCTAATTCTCTTTGTCTATTGTCTGTCAATTGGCGCGCCAACGTCTGTCCAAGTCTATTTTGTGTTAAACTGTGTTCTGTGTTTTCGTTCTGTGGTCTGTTTGCCTGTCATGTTTCATGTTCAAAAGTAAAAATGGTTAAAACTTTATCTACTGGTTGTTCACCCTTTGACTTAGTTTTAACTAATTTTATTGAGAGAGAGAGAGAGAGAGAGAGAGAGAGAGAGAGAGAGAGAGAGAGAAATAAAAAGTCCCATTTGATTTCTGGAGACGGATACCTATACTTAAGAGTCTAACACAACTGAGAAGCCCTGCCAGGAGCTTCTCAGTACGAGTGGATCTTAAAGGGGCCAGCAGCTTTTAGGCTTCTATGGTAAGGGAGCTGATGGCTGGTCTTTCTACAGGAACCTCCGATTGTGCTTATCAGTTTCAACAGGTAACAAGGACCTTGAAATTACAGTTCATGAAATTTTTGTTTGGTTACATTTATAACGTGTATAGCTGCTTCATATTATTTCTGATTGGTTTTAAAGGTATAAATATTTCTTGCATTTCTTGGTTATAGAGTATTGGCTTATAAGTTATTAGATATGATTTGAAAAGGTGTAACATTGGTAAGAAACTGAGCTAAAAACTGGTAACTCAAGGTTGAAATAATAAAACAGTCCGGGTAAATCAAGCCTCAAAAGATACTTCTAAATTGAGATAATATTTTGTGTAATTCTTATCCTAAAAATGAGACTTATAAAAGATAGGATTTAAGACATCGCCTTTTTGAGGTGTTGGAGACTGCACTGTCCTGTGTTTTTGCTAGGCTGCGTCACTTTGCTTAGTAGTTTACATACTTACATTGATCTCCCAACAAAATGTAAACTTTTATGACTATGCTGATGAGAGTGACTCTGACATTGTGATTTACAAAACTTTTAACTTAACACTATGATCTCAGGTTCCCTCAGAGAGGGCTAGGTGATAATTAGGTTACTCACTGAATCTCATTAAGGTCTGAGAGATCTGGCTTAATGTCCTTTGAAGTCCCCTTTACAAATGTTACCTATGGCTTTTTACACAGAAACGCTTACCTAGCTGATTTTATATTTTCTCATGACAAATGGTTAAAGATCTCATGTTGACTGCAACAAGTTGCACTCAGACACCAAATACACGGAGATTCTCCTGGTGTTTTGTTTGCCATTTCGCCTGGAACCCGTGCCTTCCTGCTTCATAACAGAATTCTAGCCCCAACCATGAGAGAATATGGTCCTTAACAAAGACCCTCAAGCAAGGGTTTCTTTTGTTACACAATTGGTTTATAAGAATGCTAATGTAGCCTGCCACACTGCCACCCAGCCATCCAAAGCAGGGACAGATTTAATTTGGACCCTCATACAATCAGGGTCCGGTTGTGACTGCTGCCTTGCAATGGTCTAGATTACAAACAATGCTTTCACAGTGCTGAGGTGATCAAAAATGATTTATGTATGGGGCATAAATAATTTCAAGAAAATTTGTCCAAAAAATTAAAAACATAGATAGGTAATAGAATTGTTCCCCTGGAGTCTGCCTTCATGGCAAGAGGGGTAATCTTTGGACCTGGCCTCAAGCAATAGTCTCAGATAACATTTAAAGTTACAAAGCTCAGAGCAGCCAGAGGCTTGTGTGATACTCCATGCCCAGAGAAGTTTTTGGGTCCTTGCCTCACCTTCAGCTATTCCTCTTAGGCCAAAGCAGCATTATCAACAGATCTATCAAGGTATTGTTCAAAATAAGGTTCAAACTTAAGATTTATGCAAGGTTAATGAGGCTATGGAACTTATGAAGTCATTAAAATCTGGCCTGCCTACCTCATAGAGTTATTATAGATTTAGAAAATTATTTTTATATTATTCCTTTCATCCTAATGATGATAAAAAGTTTGTAAAGCAATATCATTAGAAAGTTTTGCCTCAAGGAATGGATAATAGCTTCACCTTATATGAGAAAAAAACTTTTTGTCTAGACTTCAATACTAGAAGCTAAGACTTTGAATCTCTCAGTGTATACTATTTATGGAGTTTTATCATAAGACCTTGCTCTTACAATGGGCTTTAAAATCTTGGGGAGTAATTGTTGCTCCAGAAAAGAGTCAAAGGAAATATCATTTCTAATATTTAAAATATCAGTTATATTCTAAATGAATTGTAGCATAGAAAATTCAAATAAAAAAGATAATTTATTTACTTTAAGTGATTTTCAAAAGTTAGAAGATATTAATTGGCTAATACCTCATTTTAAACTTACTACAGAAAAACTTATACCTCTATTCGATACCCTCGAGGGGAATACAAATCCTAATTCCTCTAGACAATTAACTAATGAGGAACAAATAGCTTTACAGAAAGTAAAGCAAGCTATTAACCAACAATAGATACATTATATAGACTATGATTAAATACTGGCTGCTTACATTCTTGCTACAAGTCATACACAAAGAGCAGTCCTTTGGCAGAAAGGACCACTAATGTGGATTCATCTTTCTTTGTCCCCAAAGAAAGTTTTAACACCTTATTACAAAGTTGTTGCTGTGTTATTACAAAATTGTAACAATTAACTGAAAGTCATAAAAGGAAAACTGGGATTTACTATAAGTGTTAGGACAGAAGATAAAATATTGACTGGGTCTATCTATGCAAAACTTCACTTACAACTTAGTTATGGTTTTAAACTTTCTACAAACTTGTAGAGAAGACAAATGATAGATATTACAACTTAGTAATAAACTCAGTAACCACTTCTTTAAGTGTCCTATTTTTCTCCCTGCTTCTGACTAGCTAGCTAAAAATCAGTTCCTCCGGAGAGAGAACAAAGATCACTTTGCTTAATCCCCTGCTGTTAGGCTACAGGTGTTAATCACCTAAGCCAGCAACAGTCTTTCACCCTCAGAAAGAGCAAGAAAGTTTCTAAGACATTTAAGAAGTTGTCACCAACATTTTTGTTGCAATCCCCTAGACAGAGAATGTGCGATTACGGAGGGCTAGAAAAAATTAAGTTGCCCGCTGCCATCAGCGGAGACAAATAAGAGGTGCCATCAGCACCTGGTTAGGTACCGTCAGTGCCTAAATTAGGCCAAGAGCCATCAGCTCTGGCTTTTATTGCCTACTGCCATTAGCAGAGGCTGATATTAGGTGTTAATAGTGTCTAGCTATCCTGTTCAGAGTTAGTAACACCCTTCCTAGGTTAGGAGCCATCAGTTCTGATTTGTGTACATTTTTTAGATATCTTTCAAAATGAGACAAAATAAGTCTAGAGACAGAGAGTTTTTAATATAGATATTATTAAATATCTATTGTTTTTCAAATACTAAAGACAAGCCCTTTAAAAAACAAACAAACAAAAACCGTATGACTGTTTTACAGTTATTTTACAATTTTAGCCCCAGCTTTTAAAATTACAAGTCTTGCTTCAATTTAGAAATTGCCTTTTCTCTATTGGACATGTCCAAGTTCATTCTATGCTTCCTTGTCCTACAAATGAAGGTAAGTATTAATTTAATTTTTTAACAAAAGCTTGCTGCTTTTCCTAAGTAGGTAGTTTAGCAAGATTTTACACTACAAATGACCATTGCACTCAGTGAGACTGCTCCTGCACTCCTAAGAGCTGTCTGCTAAGCTTAAGAATTAACCCCTGATGAGCCTGTGCCCTTGTGATTTAAAACACATGTTATATATGTCCTATCTCTTAAAAAGTTAGCCTTTATTTCTGTATGCATTACACTTAATTCTCATTACTATTTATGCCTTTTCCTAACTTAGGAAAACTTTCAAAGATATGATACAATATTTGCTTCATTATTTTATAATCATAAACATACCAAGGGCTCAAAATCAGATAATGTCTTTAAACTTAAAAGTCTTTTAAAAGTGATGTTTGACTCTTAGTTTCGCATATTCCATTGACACCCCCTGTAATTCACAGGGACATGCTATTATAGAATGAGTTCATCACTAAAAGATATAGATATCTAAATTACAAAATTAAATCATATTCATCTCAATACTTTATTAAAAATAAATAAATATAAAAAGGGGGAAGGAATAAGTCCATTTCTAAATCCTTTGTGCCTCTATCAAAATAAAGACCTAATAACTAGACTGGATGTTTTTCCGGGAGAAGCTCTGTTTATATATTTACAGGTACCTGTAGATGCCAGACCAGCTGATTGTGCCAGGCCTTCTCCATGGACAGAGACTTCCACACCTGTCACTTCCTTCAAGCCTACATCAGAGCAATCATCATCTGCAGACTCTCCACCGTGCCAGAGACACCAGCAAAAGAAGACACTAGAGACACAGTTCCTGATTTCATCTAATTGGACTTTTTATTCTATACCCAGGGGATACAGGGGATTGGACCTCCTCTTCCTACAGCAGGGAAGGCTTTGTGCAGCCTTAAAAGAGAAATGTTGTGTCTATGTAGATAAGACTGGACTCATGGAGGACAGTCTGTGAAGGGTGAGAGATAGCCTAGAAAAGCAAAAGAGAGAGTGAGAACAACAAGAGTCCTGGTATAAAAACTGGTTTTCCACATTTCCATGGCTCTCTACCTTGCTACCTTTAATTTTAGAACCCTTTATAGGCATGCTTCTGTTAATTTCCTTCAGTCCTTGGGCCTTTCAATGACTTACACGCTTTATTTAAATCGCAAATAGACTCTGTTTTGTCTAAGAATTCTGTTTCAGTACATTATCATCGCATGGAAACCGAAAACAATTGACAAGGAGCAGGAGGGCGACAAACAAGACGAGGTGCCTATAACACATCGAGAAAGGCTCAACTTCCACAATCTCCTAAAGTAATGCCATTTGGCCCTTACTCTTTCGTCCCTGGGCTTGTAGGAGGAATGGTAAGATGACCCAAGGTAGCCATCTTAATGACGGGCAACTTCCTCCTGCCCCTGACCAACCTAAGACACGGAGCCTTGAGGACGACAAGGTAATCCTATGACGGGTAAGGCTGGGGCTTGAGAGGTCGATCCTAAGACAGAGAAGGCTACACCTCTTTGGTCATCTTTTCCTCTGCCCAGTTTCTCCCCATAAGCTCTGTTTGCTAGCACAAAGAGCATTCTTGTCACAGCCATTCCAGCCGGGACTCCAGAAGGAGCCCCACAAAGCACCAATGATGATAACATTGCTGGACAGTTAGCCAATGACGGGCACCTTCCCAGGGCCACACCCACCTAAGACAGGAGTCTCTGGAGGTTGGCAGAGATATCCAGAGACGGGAACGGGATGGTGGATGACCGGGTCGATTCCTAAGACAGGCGGCTGCCCCATTATTCTGGTGCCTCAATGGTTGTCTGACTTCTGCTCTCTATTATACAGAGAAGGGTGAGATGTAAGGAGCCATTCTAAGTTACATGGCCACAAACACTCAGCCCTGAGATGGCTGTTGCAGGGTTGTGAGATTGTCAAACAAAAGCCTTTCCCACAAATTGATGGCACAGAAGACTCCAGGAACTGACCGGCCATAAATGATAAGGGGCATTCCTGGATAATCTCCACCAAGCCCTGAGCCACCTGGCGCCATCCTGTCTCCATCTCCTAGATGAGTCTCACCGGTTGCCTCTGCTCTCACCGCCTGAATGCCTTAATTAACTACTGGAGTGCAAGCATCTCACAGTGCTGCTATCTCACCTTCCTTCATCTGCTGTACCAGGAACTGGCTGAAGCAATAAACTGGCTGATTATTTAGATAACAGACCTCCTTACAGGAAGCAGTTAATTGACAAACTGGCCTTCAAAGTGTCCTTATCGCTCATCCCAAGACATCTCATTTGGATGTTTCAAGATTTACTGCCTTTGTCTCCCTTCCCCGTCTTACTGCTTATAAGCCATTGCTTTCCAAATCTTAGATGGACTCTGACTAAAGCCTGTTGAACGCAGAGTCTCGTTCTTTCTCTCCCCCCCCATGACCCTTAGGTAGCACCTCTCCGGGGACCCTGGAATAACTGGACCTGCAGGTCGGGGACATTTATTTATTTATTTATTGTGTAAGTACACTGTAGCTGTTTTCAGACACCCCAGAAGATGGCATCAGATCTCATTACAGATGGTTGTGAGTCACCATGTGGTTGCTGGGATTTGAACTCGGGATCTTTGGAAGAGCAGTCAGTTCTCTTAACTGCTGAGCCATCTCTCCAGCCCCATGTAGCAATCTTGTATGCAGGGACCTTGGCAAATTCACCTGAGTTTAAGTAGCTCTTTTGCAGAAAATAGCTTTACTTTTCTGTGTTTTAAATTTTCACTTTTTATTTGAAAATAATTCCATGCCAGGCATGGTGGTGCATGCCTGTAATACCAGCACTCGGGAGGCAGAGGCAGGCAGATTTCTGAGTTCGAGGCCAGCCTGGTCTACAGAGTGAGTTCCAGGACAGCCAGGGCTACACAGAGAAACCCTGTCTCAAAAAAAAAAAAGCCAATAGCAATGGCAGGGAATTGGGAAGTCCTGCCCTAAGCCATCACTCCCCAGCCCCACCTGCTCTCACCAGCCAGACTGTACTGCTTTCAGGACAAATGAGGGTCACACATCTTATTTACTATTTGATTACCTCAGTCTTTTTCATTCTGAAACCATTTAACAATTAGTTTTATTATCTACATTTTGTTTATTTGCATACATCTATGTGTGTGTGAGTGCACACATGCAGAACAGAGGGTCATTTTCATGTCCTGGGAATGGAACTTAGGCTGGCAGCTTTAACTGCAAGAATTCAACCTGCTAAGCCACCCTGCCTCCTCTCCGAAACCATTCTGAGGTCCTTTTCTTTGATTGCCACATTTTTTTTTTTAAAGCTTATTCTCAGTGTAAGATACACTGGGTTCTTTTCTTTTCTTTTAAGATTTACTTATTATATGTGAGTATACTGTAACTGTATTCAGACACACCAGAAGAGGGCGTCAGATCTCATTATGGATGGTTGTGAGCCACCATGTGGTTGCTGGGATTTGAACTTTGGACCTTCAGAAGAGCAGTCAGTGCTCTCAACCGGTCAGCCATCTCTCCAGCCCTGATTGCCACATCTTAATAATCTTGTCTGCTCTTCAATTTGGGTCTGTTGGTGGTTCTATAATGCATTCAGGAAAGGCGGTTTTGGCAGAAATGCTACCAGTGCAATCTATGGTCATCACTGGTGATGCTAATGACAGCAGATGGAGCTGAAAGACCCTGGAGTTCATAGCACTCCCTCTGTGGTAGCAGAGCTGACCTCTGGCTGAGCTGGACTGAGCAGGACTATGGACCAACATGTACTTTTCTGTCAGGCAAGGGGCTTCCTTTGGATAGACCTTGGAGAACTTTTGGGGTCACTTCTAGGACCTTGGCAGAAATTTGACACTGGGCCAGGACTTGGAAGTAAGTTCAGGCAGGACTCTGATTTTGAGCTAGAACAAAGAGCCAGGCAAGAATTTGACTTTGGGCTAGGACAGGGAAATAGGCTCAGATATCTTGGTCGTCCTGATAAGGCCCTAGAGACTGTGATCCCAGACTTTGTTTACTGCCTTGCTTGTTCCTTGACTATTTGTGTTTATTTCTTTGCTTGTTCCTCAACCTAGAACTGAACTTATTATTTGCATGTAATTAACATGGTATAAAAGCAGACTGGAAAACAAAATAAGCCCATCTCAGCCTCAGAACTGACTGGGGTCATGGTACAGTGTTGTCTAATTGTGTTTTTTCTTTTTAATCCTCCCTCCCTCCCTGGAGAACCCGTGACTGACTGAGCTGACTTGGTCACTTGGCCCTTGGCCTGCATAGTCCCTAAAACAGCACAGGGTTTTCTTTGGTAGATTATACTAAGGGACACTAGGGCACCAGTCAGGTTAACAGAAGCGTGGAGCAGGCTGTGGTGCCCCTCCTACCCCATCTTGGGCTGTGACTGTTCGCTGCACAGCCAGCTGCTAGCCAAAGCAATCACTGTCCGGATGGTACTTGGCCTATGGGGCACACCCATCTGTCCACACTGCATAATAATGAAGACTGGGTCTGCACCCACTCCGCCATTCTCTGAAGGAACATTTCCTTATGAACCCCAACCATAAGAAAATGATGTTGACCAGACAGAGGCTGTGACTCTAGTGGGGTATGTCTGTGATCTCTTCCTGTGACAGCTGACTTCATCTGGGTGAGATATCATCTGCTGGGTCACTTTCTTGTAAAGTTATCATTTTACAAAGAATTCATAGTGAGATGCTTTGAATCTGAGTTAAGATCTCTCATTCTTTGTTCAATGTTTATCCGCCAGATTTAGTAAGCATAATTGCCAAATGGATCATTGCTCTGACACAACTCCCTCTAAACTTATTCTGTGGTAAAGAAGAACTTTCTCTCCTCCTCAGTTATTATTTTTGGATCAGTGTGGAGTCCTGAATTTCTGAGGGAAAATCAAAGTTATCTCACAGAAAATGCACTGCACAGGATATTGTACCATTGCTTAATGTGGCTTGAAATATCAGCTCTGAATCTAGTTCTGCCACGATTTTAGATCCTCAGATTGAAAACAAACCAGGAAGTGGAGCATGAACAGATAGACCACTGGAATGGAGAAGTTCCGATCCCAGATAGTCTACAAGGGCTGGTACATGGGCAATTGTGTAAGCGTCTGGGGGAAAATCATTGGGGGTCCTGCCTCACTCTATATGCTGGATCAATCCTTAGTCTACCAAGGCTGAAGTACAAAAGACTCCCTCCCGGCCTGCGCATCTGCAACAGAGAGCTGGTGAGTCACGGCAAGCCTGGGGACTCCTCCACATGCTATAGACATCTGTTCTGTATGTGTGTATCGTGCTAAAGCAAGATACTGTAACTGTATAGGCAAGGCTGCCTGTGGTTTTTGTAAATGAAGAAGATAGAGAATAACTAAGTATCTTGGCTTGCTTTTGAAGGCAAGTTTGAAGAATGAACAAGAAACAATGGTTTGCTGTTGGGTGGGGCACGAGAACAGGTATAGGAGAGATTTTTTTGACTGTTTTATCTTTCATTGCTGCTTATCATAATCCTGAATGATGCATCTCAAGTGAAAAAATCCAGAATCCTGAAAAAAAATAAAAGATTATTGTAAGTCAACTCTAACTCCCCCCCACCCCCAAACTGATCAGGGTATATAGAATGCACTTGTGAGCATGCATGAGACTCTGGGTTCAAGGACCAGTAGTCCTGAATTCACATTTCTGAAAGATTAATCCCAAATGTTGATTCTTGTTGAAAGGGGGGGGGGTTGGGATAAATATATATGAGGACTAGAAGGCTGAATTGTGGGGAAGAAATTGGTGCGTTTTGATGTTATTGGTTGGTGAGGGAGGGTCTTTCCGGAGGCAACTAGTGTGGGTTGAGTGGACCATGTGGGAAGAGTCTCTTCTGTAGCTGTGTTTCTGTTAATGTTCTTGAAAGCTGGACACTGTCCAACTGCATATATACATGTGACTCTTAGTGGATATGGATATATCATGTATATGCATATATATCACATAATTATGTATACATTATATGTGATACATTTACATTAAAATATCTAGCATGATACATATGTATGATAGATATATGATACAAATATATTATATGTATCATATATGTATGTGCCAGGGCTTTGGCATGTAGCTCAGGCTGCTGGCCTTGATCTGTGATTTTGCTATTATAACCTCCTCCTCACCCTGGCATGGTCCAAATCCATTTTTGTTCTTGAAAGACAGAGCCGATGGGTCGTGAGTGGTGCAAGCCTTTGATCCCAGCTCTTGGGAGGCAGATGGATCTTTATGAGTTCAAGGACCACTTGGTATACAGAGCAAGTTCCAGGATATCCAGAGCTACATAGAGAAACATTGTCTCGAAAAACAAAAACAAAGAAGACACGTGGGTCCTGGAACTCCGACTCAGGCTTTCAGGCTGGCAGCGTAAGCTCCTTTACCCACGGAACCATCTTGCTGACTTTGAGCTGGTCCTGAGAGACTCCGGAAGGACGACAGGAGGAAGCATCAGGCTTATCCACCCACGCTTCTGCGGCCAGTATCCCTCAACAGAGCCTGACACGGTTACCAGATTTCATGTTGCTTTATTTATAAAGGATCACTTCCAAAAACCCTCTTTGTCTTCACTGGGGAGAGTTCTTGCCCCATAGTACTTTAGCACATTACAAAGCATCCTTTTGTAAATGTGGTCAGTCAAAAACATTTTATTTCCTAGTTTACCCATGGTTGAAGGTCAAGCTAATTCATGGTCAATACATGACCAAAATTTGAGCACAGGATTGAATGAGCATACCAGCTTGAAAGACAGTGTATGATTCAAGTCTCAGATGTTCACATCCTAGCTGCAGAATTATTGGAGCTTAATCCAATTTCTTCTTCCTTAAAATTTGAAGCATATAAGGTACGCAGGCCTAGGGGTTTTAAATTCAATACTAATCAATGGTGCCCACACAGTGGTTCTCAAACCCAACCTTTTGAGGGAGGGTTCAAACAACCCTTTCATAGGGGTTATCTAAGACCACTGAAAAACACACATTCACATTACAGTTCGAACAGTAGCAAAATTACAGTTATGAAGTAGAATGGAAAATTCTATGGGGGGGGGCACCAAACTTGAGGAACCGCATTAAGGATCACAGTATTAGAAATGTTGAGAACCTCTGCATTCAGAGGGATAAACCCGGCTGGAGAGCTGGCTCAGAAGTTAGGAGCCTCCTGTCGTGAAATGATGAGGATCCTAGTCGCATGCCACGCATCACACACACACACACACACAGACACACACACACACACACAAATAAATCGATGAACATATCTTAATTTTTACAGAAAGCCGGGTATGGTGGTACATACCTTTAAACCCAAGAATTGAGAGGCAGTGGTAGTCGGATCTTTGAGTTTGAGGATAGCCTGGTCTACACAGTGAGATCTGCTTTCGAAATAATAGTAATAAAAAAACAAAACAAAACAAATGACACTAGTATTTATTATAATAAACAAATCACTTCAACTTAATAAAGATTAGCCTTAATTCGAAGATGTAACAACCACTACGTGGGACTACTGGTGGCCATCCTGTTGGACGTAGTTGAGAGGGACATCTAAGTGCTTCCAGTGGCGGAGAGAAGCCCGGAGCTAGAACCGTCTGCCCCTCATCTGGAGTACAACAGTCTATCCCGGGGTCTTTTCCAAGATGCCTACATGGAGGTGTGTGTGTGTGTGTGGTCCTATACTAAGACGGTTTTCTTTAAGTCGGTCCCTTTACTCCTTTGATCTCAGCAAGAAGGCGCAGCAGAAAGAAAGCTCAGCCTTATAAAACCAAGTCTGCACGTCGAGGGCATTTTCTGGTTGTTCAAGTTGGTTTTGAGGGCTGGCCAAAGGGCCCAGTCCGAAAGAGCGGCGCAGCGGGGCTTGCGGATGGGGGCGATGGGACCGCGAGGGTGCCATCATCAAGTAGGGAGAGTCGCCGGAGCCGGGAGGCTATTCTAGACCCAGCCCGAACTGCGTAGCTCCCGCGGCGCGTGCAGGACTCCAGCCAGCCGGCTGGCTGACTGCGTTACAGAGCTCGGTCTTCTCCCTGGGCCTCAGACGCTGCCTCGGCCTGAGTCCGCTGTCTCCCAGCTCCTGAGTGGCTGGGGGGCCGGGATTAACCTTTCACCTCGGCGCTCCGTCCAATCACAGGACGGCTTTCATGCGGCCGCGGGGTGAGCAAGCGAGGGGGCGCGGAGCGGCGGCGCGACGCCGGTGGGATTCTCCAAGCCGCTGTGCGCCGTCGCCGCGGGCCGAGCGCGGGCTGCGGGCGAGCAGGGCGCTGCGCAGTCTCCGCAGGCGCCGGCGGGAGGGGTCGGGGCGCGGCGCGGTGCAGCGCGGGCGGCTCCGGGCCCAGGTGAATGGAGTAACCTGACAGCGGGAACGAGGCGACGGCGAGCGGCAGGAAATGGCGGCGGCGGCGGCGGCGCCGGGCGGCACCGGGAGGCCAGGGCTGTAACGCGCGCGCCGGAGCGGGGTCCGATGGTTCTGGAAGGCCCGCGGCGCCCAGTGCTGCAGGTGAGGCGGGCTCCCGCTGGGCCGCTTTGTGTCCGGGCCCGGGGGACGGCAATGCCCGGCCCGCCTCTTGCGCGAGGCTCGCGCGGGCGCCAGGAGCAGGCCGCGACACCGAGCCCAGGCGGATGACGGTCCACGCGGGCCTGTCTGCACCCCCGCCCTAGGAGGAGCGGGCTTTGACAGGTCCAGTTCCGCGTTCGAAGCCCGGGAGAAGACAGGAGGTGCCCACGCGGGCCGGCGTCCCGGGAGCGACCCGGGCCTGCCAAATGGCGCGGCACCCCTGGATGCCTCAGAGGATCAGGAGGGGGACAAGGCCTCAGCGAGGTGCGGGCTGGAGCTCTGGGAAGGACTGGTGTGTGTTTATTGGCAGGTGACCAAGGCTGGCCCCAGGGGGTGGATGGCCCAGGCCTTGTTTTGCGCCCCTCCCCTTTTAGGTCGCGGTGTCTGGACCTTGCGAAGAAGGGTCTTTCCTTACGGGGCTTTCGTTTGGCCAAATCGGTGTGCATTTCAAGCCAGCACACCAGATTGGTGTGGATTGCCTAGAAGAGCTGAGCAGCCCTTGTGACTTTTGCCTGCAAGACAGCGCCAATGTCCCGAAGACTTGCCCCAATGGATGACTGGGAGTCTATGATCTATAATAGTCCTTGCTTTTATGAGTAGACTTGTGGTTAAAGGGTTAGTTACCGATATATGATGTCCCAAGTATGATGATGACCAAGTGTTGAAAGATGTCATCTGATGAAAGAGACTTGACTTACTTGGGAGTTCGCCCCTGAGTTTCTGAATCTTTGATTGTCAGTTTTCTGAGGAGCCTCACTGTAAGTCAGTTGAAAAGGATGCAATTCAAGAGCAAAGCAACTTGGGAAATGTTTTTCAAACCTGCTGTAACATAGGATCGCTGAGTTGGAAGTTCATTGGTATAAACATTAGGTTTCCTAGGTAAAAATTTTCCTTGTAACCAAGGGCCCAAAATTTTACCGACAGGTGAATTCTAGGTGAGGCTTGTAGCAAACAGTAGTTCCAGATGTTTTGGGAAGTATCTTTTTGATATCTTTGGAGACTGAATTCTGGAATAATGTTTCACTTTTCAAACATGTACCTGTAAAACATGCAGTGTGTAATATAAACAGTGCACATGCTCCCATATGGAGTGTGTTTTATAGGACTGTCAGCACCAAGGGTTGCTTTTAATGATCAGTGTAGTAGCCTAAGTTTGCGAATTTCCTCGTGGCTCCAGAAGAAGACTCTGTTGGCTTTAACTGGGTGATAAAAGCCCTTGCAACCACATTAATAATGTAGTTGTCTTTATGTTCCACACTGAGCACTGCAGAGCCGGGTAGGAGTTGGACAGCCAGGCTGTTTGTCTGTTGTTGAGCTATCTTGTTTTGGTTTTAGAAAGTATTTTGTTGTAGTTCATTTCTGTCCCGAAAGAAACTTTTAGGACGTTTCTCTCTCAGCCTCTGCGGTACTGGGATTACAGACATGCACCACCAGGCCTGTCCCTCTTGGTTTTGATCGGAGAGTGTCTTCGTGATGGTGCGTAGCTCTGCTTTCTAGGGAGGCTAACATGGATGGCATCGTGTCACAGCTTTGCCACATCTTACTCCCTGAGGAGTCTGATCCTGTGAGGTGGGGATGTCATTTGAGAAGGTGGGTGTGCTCTTTAAGGATTTCCTCTCTGCAGCCTACACAAGCTTATCTGTAGCAGGGAAGGAGGGCATTTGCTAAATCTCATCAGTCTGTGCCAAGACGTGTCAGGCTCTGTTCACAGAGCCTAACTGCATTCTCAGTGTGTTCATGCAGTGTCCTCCTTCCTGGATTCACTCACAAGGGAAGTGAGACTCGGATGATTTCTTCAGAGTGTGAGTCTACCAGAGCCTTGCCTGGATCATGGTTTGGTTTCAGAATGCCTGCATGCCTGCTCCTCAGAGTGTGCTGTCCAAGTGGAATTGGGCAGACTGCACAGAGTGGGATCCTCCCTCAGTTAATACAGTGGAGTGAGGGTAGCCCTATCCCACTGAGAGAGTCAAGTGACCTCTGCTTGTCTAAATGTTTGCAGTTGTTTTAAAATGTGACAGAGTACTCACGATTGAGGCTTCAGCCATTAGGTGTGCAGTGTGCAGTGCAGCTGCACTGAGGTTTGCAGGTGTCACCACTGTCCTTCAGACTTTTCCATCACCTTGACTACCTCAGCCCTGACCCACACTGCTCTTTATTCCTAAGCAACCACTGTTGCCTCTTTCCCTTGTCTTGGAGTTTGGCTGTGCGAGGAACCTCATGTAAGTGTAGTCATTGAGGATTTGTCCTTGGGTGCCGGTGTACTAACACCTAGCATACACCTTTGGGCCTCATGCCGAGTGCATCTCCTCACTTTGAAAGGCTGAAACTCTTGTATGTACAGATGGTCCCTAGTTTATAATGGTTTGATGACAGTTTTTAGCCTTAAGATGTGTGAAAAGATGTGTGTTTTAATTTTGAAGTTTTGATTCTCTTTCCTGTCCCAGTCAGCCGTGTGATCACGAGGTGCAGCCAGCGGTGCCTTCTATCATGCTCTATTGTTCAGTCAGAAAGCTTGACAAGCTAAGTATACATGTTCCTCAGTTCTGTGTTTTCAATTTGGAAGTGGGTGTCTAGGGCCACTGGTGGTGCAGAAGCACCTGTGTAGGCCTTGTTCTGCTTTTCCGGCTCTGTGGGCGGCAGCCTTCGGCTTCCATCTTGACTTTTGAGTAGTCACTGTGAGGATAGATGTGCATTGGACCCTTTGAGGCCCACTGTTGTCCCTTCTTTTGGCATATAGCCCAAAGTGGTCAGGTGGCTTGTTGATCGTCAGAACACTAGGCTCAGGTTCCTTCCTGATTCTTAGTTCCTACAAATAGTTCCTCTGTGTCGATAAAAGACTGGAATCTTTTCCAAGTCCAGGACTTACTGATTTTTGGAGTTGGATCTTATCACAGTATGGCAAACAGGGATTCTTATCACTGAGTTTCTTCAGGGGACCAGCAAGCTATTATGTCCTAATGGAGGCAGAGGAAGGGGCGACTAAGGTTTCTGTGTACTTTGTGCAAATAGAAAGTTGAAGCCAGTGATTATTTTGTTTACCTTAGGCTTTGCTGTTTGAGCACTCAAGAGTTTAGCTCATCCTGAAAGCCAACAGGGGTGTGTGTGTGTATGTGTGTGCCCTTGCTTGCTTGCAAGCTTTTACTTATCTTTTGGAATATCTTCCAAGTAGGCTGTACTCTTTGGAGGCAACATTACTTGGGTAGTGTTCTACCCCTTTAGTCTGTGCTGCTTGGTCTTTTTAGCCTTGTTTCCTGGTTCTTTGATGCTTACCAATATTTTTTTAGTTTTTAAAAAATTATACTCATAGATGAGCATTTGTGTAATAATTCTGTGTTCTTTGAGAAGGGATGTAGAACGTTCTTAAATTAATAAGAAGGTGTTATTAAGGACTGAGAGGGACAGTGTGGGCTTTGGACAGTCCATGGATGGAGAGTTTGGTGAAGAGCTTCAGCAAGGATAATCCACAGCTTAGAGCACCTAAGGTGTGTTCACTTACTTGCTTTGTTTCAATTTGCCAAAGTGCAAGAGGAACTCAGGGTAATCATGGTTCCATTGATTAATGAGGGAAATGTATCCGATTGCCAGGAAACAGACTTTTCTCTTTCATCAGCTGGGGTTGTTTGTTGGATTCATAAACAAAAAGATTTTCATGAATGGAGACAGTGTTGACACTTACACATGATGAACCTTTCTCTCATTCCTTTATGAAGAAACTCTGTTAAAAGCATGAGGCAGAGTCAGGGAGCAAGAGTAAGCCAGGCATGTGTGGTTCAGGTGATGTCATCGCCACTGGAGTTGAAGTGTCCCTTGTAGTATGAAGGCCTTGGTTGAGGGCAGATAATGGTTGAGGAGTAGAGGCAGTCAGGACTTAGCACACAGTGATATTTTTTGCTGGCCTTCAGGAGTGTGTGTTGGATGAGTGCTTGTGTGGTAGTATAAATAAATAAATAAAAGATAACGGATAAATCAAAGATCACGGAGAGAAAAGTGTATGCTTGAGGTGTAGCTAGAAAATTAAGAAATTTTGGTCATGTTTGAAAGCCGTTGTTGAATTACAGGTCCATAGTGACTTTCCCATTTCTCTAACATGGCTGATTAATTGCTACTCCTGATCTGACAATCAGCTATATGCTACCAGTCAGTGACTAAGATGACCCGTAGGTCATCAAGGATGCCCACGTAGCCTTTCAGCACGGGCCTCTGACTGCTTGCTGAGTCTTGTTTCTGAGACACATAGTGACATGAACTGTTCATAGCTTTGCTCAGGTTCGTAGAATCAAGGATCAAGCACTGCATTTGTCTCACTGCCACGCACAGTGTAAAGGGGCACTGAGTTTTGCTGAGAAAATTAGTTTATCTTTATAAAATTTTTTGAAGGTGGGGACTGCTAGGATCTTAAGGCTTTGAAACAGACCTCTCTGATAATGGACAGATCACGCCTTGGCTACTTCTCTGCTTATGATCTATGCAGGGCTGTTTATGGAGGCATTGCAGACTGAGAGCATGTCTGGAATCCTGGAGAGTGTCTACAGTACTAAATTTTATTGGCACTGTAGATATTTCATTGTTGAAGTGATTAGTTCCACTTATTTTTTAAGTGACAGATTAGTATATGTGATAAAGATTTTAAAAACATTTGAAAAAATTCTCTTGGTGGTTATAAGATAGGACAATCAGTTCAGAATTAAAAAAAAAACATTTAATTCAGATAATGAGAATCGAACGGTAGTTTAAAAACATGATCTTAGCCGGGCGTGGTGGCGCACGCCTGTAATCCCAGCACTTGGGAGGCAGAGGCAGGCGAATTTCTGAGTTCAAGGCCAGCCTGGTCTACCAGTGAATTCCAGGACAGCCAGGACCGCACAGAGAAACCCTGTCTCGAAAAATAAACAAACAAACAAAAAACCATGATCTTTGGGTTGAGACTAAAGCTCAGTGTGTGGCGTTTGCCTGGTGTACACGAGGCTCTGGCTTCAGTCCCCAGCACGCCTGGAAGCCGACCTTCGAGATGAGAGAAGGTTACTGCTTAGGCGCTAACTCTGTAACTATCATTTATTTTGAGACAGGGTCTCACTATGCAGCCATGATGATATAGACCAGGTTGGCCTTGAACTTGCACAGATCTCCCTGCTTTTGACTTCTAAGTGCTGGGGATTAAAGGAGGTGTACACCTACCAATTAAAAAGAAAGACAAGAGACTTATCTGACATTTGGAGATACTTTGAAGTCGGAATTTCTGTCTTCTGCTTGGTAACAGCAAGGCTAAAACGTAAGGTGAACATGGACAGGCCTGTGACCGCCTTCCCTTCTCACGCCTTGCTCACAGCCTTCCTTCGCTGCCTGTGGCAAACAGATGATACTGTTTTTCTTCAGATACATACTTTAGAGAATATTTTGCTATGTTCTTTTTTTTTTTTTTTTTTTTTTTTTTGGTTTTTCGAGACAGGGTTTCTCTGTGTAGTTCGGCTGTCCTGGAACTCACTCTGTAGACCAGGCTGGCCTCGAACTCAGAAATCTGCCTGCCTCTGCCTCCCAAGTGCTGGGATTACAGGCGTGCGCCACCACCGCCCGGCTGCTATGTTCTTGTAACTAGATTATGTCATGACTTTCCATGTTACTAATAGTGAAATACATATCCGGTTTTATAATGGAAGATGGTCCAAAAAGGAGGGCTTATGTACATTTTCATAGATGAGTTATCTTTTTTGGTATTTATGTATTTATTTGCATATATAAGTAACAATAATATTGAAAGAAAAAGAGGCCGTCGATCTGAGTTTTTTTTTTTTTTTTTGTCTCACATAATATATTCTGAGTACGGTTTTTCCTCTCTACTCCCAACTCCTCCCCAACCCTCCTCCCAATCCAGATCCACTCCTTTTCTGTTTCTCATTAGAAAACAAATAGGTTTCTAAGGGATAATAATAAAGTATAATAAGATAAAAGAAAAACTAACATATCAGATATCTTAGGGTTTCTGTTGCTGTGAACAGACACCATGACCAAGGCAACTCTTATAAAGGACAACATTGAATTGAGGCTGACTTACAGTTCAGAGGTTTAGTTCATTATCCTCATAGTGGGAAGCATGGTAGTGTGCAGTTAGACATGGTGTTGGAGCAAGAGCTGAGAGTTCTACATCTTGATCCGCAGGTAGCAGGAGCCTGTGTATTACACTGGTATAGCTTGAGCTATGTGAGACTTCAAAGATGGCCTCCACAGAAACACACTTCCTCCAGCAAAGCCACACCTCCTAATAGTGCTGCTCCCCAGTCTGTGGGAGCTATTTCCCAACACTTTGCAACTGCAGGATAATTTTTATTAAGATGACTTTAGCTTCCAGCTTCTTCTCTAGTTGGGTGCCTAGAAGTTTTGCCAAACTGGTCTTTGGGGGTGTTTATAATAGAATTTTCAACTGGTGTATTGTAGACATACTATTTTTTTAAGAATGTATTATGAATGTGAGAGTGTAAATTATATAAATGTAAAGAGAAATCTGTACAGTTATGTAGACACATGTAGTGGCCTTGGCCCTATCTCATGCCCTTCTAAGATGCTTACCCACACTGACTATATCACATGAAGAATTCAAACTTGGTTTCTATGGTATATGTTTACTTAGCTTATGCTGATAATTTCTTTTAAAACACCACTTCTTATTTCACTAGAGAAATAAGGTGTTGTGTAGATTCATTTCAGGATTTCACTTAGCTGTCCTGTTTCTTCCTCTTATTCTAGGAGATTGTTGGCTTTTTTTCTGATACTCTTGAAGAATACAAACCACGTGTCTTGCAAAATGAATATCAGGTTTTTTTTTTGTTTTTTGTTTTTTTTTTTGAATATCAGGTTTGCTAGATTCAGGCCTTGTACTTTGGGCCTTGGAGTGCCAAGGATGAAGATTTAGTTTGTTTAAATAATTCAGGTTGTATAGAGTCTTTTGGAAATAGATTCTGCAGATCTTTAACTATTATATTGTTACTGATCATTCCTGACTTTAAAATTTATTCTCCATATCTGAAATTATACTTGTTCAAGTTATAGAAGAGTTTGAAATGTAGATGAATGTAAAAGAAAAGGCAGTCCCCCTCTCCACCCCTTTCTTTTCTCTAGGTTTTAATTAACACCCAAGCAGATCTTAATAATAATCTAAATGAAGATTGCTTTTGTCATTTGACATCACGACATAGACACTTTTGTCAGTTATAATCTGTTATACTTCTCAGTGGCTGTACTGAGTTGCCTCTTGAAACCAAACCTTAGTTTGCTAGGCTATTCCCTCATCTGCTGTTGTGCTTAGACATGTAGCTATGGGGTGGGCTGTTAGGGACAGCAGTGCTGTACAGCTGCTCTGGGTTTTTATGGTAACACTTAGGCTAGATAAGGCTCCCGGGTTTTCAGTGACAGCTAGGACAAGTAGAAGTAGAGATGTCAACATCTCTCTTGTATTCTTCTGCAATCAAAGGAGTGGAGTTTGGATCCTGGCACCCTTCATCCCATTCTTTCCTCGTTAATCTTTCGGTTTTTAGTTTGAGGTTAGTCTTACTCTAACATAGTCACTAAAAATAGTTCATAGGTCCTTTATGTATAATTACCTTATATACTGTGGTTATTTGGGGTATGTCCTATCTTTTATATTTGAAAATTTAAATTTCTCAAAACTTACCATTTGGTGGACATTATTTCTTTGTGCGAGTGAATGTGTGTGTGTGTGTGTGTGTGTGTGTGTGTGTGTGTATGAATGTGGCCATGGGTGTGCAAGTGCAGAAGCCAAAAGATGATGTCCAGCGTCCTGCCCAGTCACACTCTGCCTTGTCCCTTTGTGAACCAGGAGCTTGGGACACACCTTTTCCTGACCTGCTGGCTGACCGGTGAGCACTAGTGAGGTGTCTGTCACTGCCCATTTTAGCTTGCAGGTTACATACAGGCTCAGCCAAACCCAGCCTTTCCATGGCTGCTGGGGACCAAACTCAGGTCTTCGTGCAGACTCAGCAAGTGTCCTTACCAGGAGCCATCTTTCCAGCCTCATTGAGGCTTTTATTTATTATTACTTCAGTGTTTTTTTTTTCCGCCTTTATTTTTTATTTCATGTACATGGGTGTTTATTACAGTCATAGCAAAGTGTGACAGAGTGTGAAATAGCAGGTAAGAAGACTTGGACTTCTAGGACTGGGAGACTGTAGGAAGTAGCTGTAGGTATGGAGAAGGAGCTACCAGGAGCTAAGGGTTGCTTAGTAAAGTTTGTTCATTCAGACTAATCATGTGGCCATTTCTGCCTGCTAGGATAGGGCTGAACCTCATCCCTCTGGAGCAGGCAGCAGAGATTTATTTTGGTAGCGAGGGGAAGGTGGAGATCTTTTCCTGAATCTGTTGATCTTTAATGCCTTGACCTCAAAATAATCACTGGGCCACAGTGACATGCTTAAGTTGGTATGTGTGTTTTGTTTTCCTTTATGAATTTGTGTGTGTGTATGTGTGTGTGTGTTAGGCTAATCTGGCTGAAAATACTATGTAAAATCTTGTGTGCTTTATGTTACACACAAGATTGTTTTTTTTGTGTGTTGAATCTTAAATTGTATTTTAGGTTTTTCTTTAAGAATTACTTAACATTTAAGTTAAGTATAATTTCTATGTTTGCTTTCCCAAGCTTAAGATCTCATTTTTGGTCTGGAGTGATGCCTTAGTGGTTAAGAGCACTGACTGCTCTTCCAGAGGTCCTGAGTTCAATTCCCAGGAACCATGTTGTGGCTTACAATCATCTGTAATGGGATTCAATGTCTTCTTCTGGTGTGTCTGAAGACAGCTACAGTGTACTCATAAAACAAATAAATCTTAAAAAAGATCTCATTTCATCCTGACACAAGTTCCTGTTTTTGGGGGCCAGAAAAGTTTTAGAGGGTAGTGGATGCTTGATATGTGTATACCTTGGCCTATCCGATGTGTCCACTGCATGATAAAGATATCATAAAGAAAGGAAAGATTGCTTTCTCCATCATTCACATTCATTTTTTGGGTTTTTGGTTTTGTTTTTTTGTTTGTTTGTTTGTTTTTTGTTTTGTTTTGTTTTGTTTTGTTTTTTGGTTTTTTTTGAGACAGGGTTTTTCTGTATAGTCCTGGCTGTCCTGGTACTCACTCTGTAGACCAGGCTGGCCTCGAACTTAGAAATCCGCCTGCCTCTGCCTCCCAAGTGCTGGGATTACAGGCGTGCGCCACCACGCCCGGCTCATCATTCACATTCATAATGCCTGCTCCGAAGAGGGCAGGGCAGGGCCTCCTCCGCTTGGCTTGGCATCCTAAGGCCGGCTGAGACATTGTCTTGACTGATTGAGAGAGGAAGGGACCTGGGAGGGGTTTCCAGTGCCGACCATTGGCTACATGGGCTTCTGTAACTGTAGCAAGTGTTGGCCTACTTTGTTCCATCTTTGTTTTTAGGCTTCTTCCCTCTTTGTAGTTGGGGAATGTGTTTTAGGGTTTCTCGAGTACTTAAGTTCCAAGAAATGGAATTTGCAATTTGGCATCAATATTACTTGAGGATTGGGCTGTGTTTAAAACATTTTAAAGCCATGTTGGTGAAACATAACTTAAGTCTTCCAACAGACATTCTAGGCATAGAGGTAGAAGAAAAAGGAAACAGTTTCATTTTTGAATAACATTAAACTAGGCTGATAGCATCAAGGGCCAGTCTGAAGACAGCAGGAATATAGTCCTTACACACTTACGTGGTGTCTATGAATTCAAACCCAGAAAGTAGAAGCAAGAAGGTCCTCAGAATTGATGTGAGATAGCTCTGAATGTGAGCAGGTCAGGGACAGTGGCAACTGTATGGAGCAAACTGTTTATAACAGGGCAGTTGGGAAACTACAGATTCTTTTTTTTTTTTTTAATGGTTTTTCGAGTCAGGGTTTCTCTGTGTAGCTCTGGCTGTCCTGGAACTCACTCTGTAGACCAGGCTGGCCTTGAACTCAGAAATCTGCCTGCCTCTGCCTCCCAAGTGCTGGGATTAAAGGCGTGCGCCACCAACGCCCGGCTAAAGTACGGTTTCTTTTGTGGGGAAACTTGTGTTGGAGCTGAAAGCCGGTGCTACAAAACAGGACCTATGTGACTAATAGAAAGGAAGAAGAGAATGCATACTGATCCATGCTCCCACTAGCAAGACTCTGGCCTTCTGCCATACATCTTATGTCTGGCACACCGTGGATGATTATCTGCTCTAGGTCCTGCAGTCAGAGGGAACCCAGTGCCCATGGCTAGCCACAGGTGGAAGGCTTTCCTCAGCAGTTGTCAGCTCTATGTTGAAAGCTTTCACTTTTTCTTTAGTTTTCATAGTGGTTTGTAGTCCACTCCATCTCTGTCCTCAAAGTAAACTTTCTAGTGTTCTGGCTTGATGACTACAGGACAGGTTTATACAAGGGAATCAGGTGACATTAAGCCTCTCTCCTCCTGGAAGCTAGTGGTTCCCTTCCTGGTAATAGTTCAGAGACAGTGCTTGGATTCTGGAGGAAACCTGTAGTTAGTGCACATGCTGCAGAAGGAGAAGGGACTTCTGAAAAATAAAGGCAAAGGCGTTTCTTCTGATTTCAACAGATCAGTTTGCAAAACCTGTAATTGTTTGCAACCTGTGCCAAGTGGTCACATCAAGCTGTCACTTGGACGTCCTGGCTGGTGCTAGGTTGTCTAGGTTTGCTGGTCGTTGGTGTTCTGATCTCCCATCGCCCCTCTGTCACTGGAAACTTTTCAGTGCTAACACGTTTGACTGCCTGTTAATGCTGTATGGCTCATACTAGGGCTTTATGGGAGTTGGGCCTTAGGAGTCAGGAGCAGGATGAATAGGAAGGACATCTATAAAGCTAACAGTGGCAGAGTGTCTGAGATTCTGTTAACACGCTTTGAAAGGTCATACCAGGAAGTTGGAGTTGTTGCAAGCTTTGGGCTGCGAGGGCTGTCTGTCTTTGTACCCTAGAGGACACAACCTTGCTGCTGTGGTTGGGGGCTCTGGGAGCTTCCTGTTTGTATTAATACCTAGTATCATTTGCAGCTTATCTTAAAGGGACCTACAAGACAGAATTCTGTAGATTTGTAATGCCTTATCAATTAAAGTTAGATAAGGACTTATTAATTTTTTATTACCTGGGCGGTGGTGGCGCAT